>JANJGN010003108.1:12500-51115 GCA_026770705.1 Isurus oxyrinchus
GAGGGGCTGGAGAGAGAGAGAGAGAGAGAGGAGGGGCTGGAGAGAGAGAGAGAGAGAGGAGGGGCTGGAGAGAGAGAGAGAGGAGGGGCTGCAGAGAGAGAGAGAGGAGCGGCTGCAGAGAGAGAGAGAGAGAGGAGGGGCTGCAGAGAGAGAGAGAGGAGGGGCTGGAGAGAGAGAGAGAGGGGAGGGGCTGGAGAGAGAGAGAGAGGGGAGGGGCTGGAGAGAGAGAGAGAAGGGAGGGGCTGGAGAGAGAGAGAGAGAGGAGCGGCTGCAGAGAGAGAGAGAGGAGGGGCTGCAGAGAGAGAGAGAGAGAGGAGGGGCTGGAGAGAGAGAGAGAGAGAGGAGGGGCTGGAGAGAGAGAGAGAGAGAGGAGGGGCTGCAGAGAGAGAGAGAGGAGGGGCTGCAGAGAGAGAGAGAGAGAGGAGGGGCTGGAGAGAGAGAGAGAGAGAGAGGAGGGGCTGGAGAGAGAGAGAGAGGGGAGGGGCTGGAGAGAGAGAGAGAGGGGAGGGGCTGGAGAGAGAGAGAGAGGGGAGGGGCTGGAGAGAGAGAGAGAGAGGAGGGGCTGGAGAGAGAGAGAGGAGGGGCTGGAGAGAGAGAGAGAGAGAGGAGGGGCTGGAGAGAGAGAGAGAGGAGGGGCTGCAGAGAGAGAGAGAGGAGGGGCTGCAGAGAGAGAGAGAGAGAGGAGGGGCTGCAGAGAGAGAGAGAGGAGCGGCTGCAGAGAGAGAGAGAGGAGCGGCTGCAGAGAGAGAGAGAGGAGGGGCTGGAGAGAGAGAGAGAGGGGAGGGGCTGGAGAGAGAGAGGGGAGGGGCTGGAGAGAGAGAGAGAGGGGAGGGGCTGGAGAGAGAGAGAGAGGGGAGGGGCTGGAGAGAGAGAGAGAGGGGAGGGGCTGGAGAGAGAGAGAGAGAGAGGAGGGGCTGCAGAGAGAGAGAGAGAGAGGAGGGGCTGGAGAGAGAGAGAGAGAGAGAGGAGGGGCTGGAGAGAGAGAGAGAGAGAGAGGAGGGGCTGGAGAGAGAGAGAGGAGGGGCTGGAGAGAGAGAGGAGGGGCTGGAGAGAGAGAGGAGGGGCTGGAGAGAGAGAGGAGGGGCTGGAGAGAGAGGAGGGGCTGGAGAGAGAGAGGAGGGGCTGGAGAGAGAGAGGAGGGGCTGGAGAGAGAGAGGAGGGGCTGGAGAGAGAGAGGAGGGGCTGGAGAGAGAGAGGAGGGGCTGGAGAGAGAGAGGAGGGGCTGGAGAGAGAGAGGAGGGGCTGGAGAGAGAGAGGAGGGGCTGGAGAGAGAGAGGAGGGGCTGGAGAGAGAGAGGAGGGGCTGGAGAGAGAGAGGAGGGGCTGGAGAGAGAGAGGAGGGGCTGGAGAGAGAGAGGAGGGGCTGGAGAGAGAGAGGAGGGGCTGGAGAGAGAGAGGAGGGGCTGGAGAGAGAGAGGAGGGGCTGGAGAGAGAGAGAGAGAGAGGAGGGGCTGGAGAGAGAGAGAGAGTGGAGGAGCTGGAGAGAGAGAGAGAGTGGAGGAGCTGGAGAGAGAGAGAGAGAGTGGAGGAGCTGGAGAGAGAGAGAGAGGGGAGGGGCTGGAGAGAGAGAGAGAGGGGAGGGGCTGGAGAGAGAGAGAGAAGGGAGGGGCTGGAGAGAGAGAGAGAGAGGAGGGGCTGCAGAGAGAGAGAGAGGAGGGGCTGGAGAGAGAGAGAGAGAGAGAGGAGGGGCTGGAGAGAGAGAGAGAGAGGAGGGGCTGCAGAGAGAGAGAGAGGAGGGGCTGGAGAGAGAGAGAGAGAGAGGAGGGGCTGGAGAGAGAGAGAGAGAGAGAGGAGGGGCTGGAGAGAGAGAGAGAGGGGAGGGGCTGGAGAGAGAGAGAGAGGGGAGGGGCTGGAGAGAGAGAGAGGAGCGGCTGCAGAGAGAGAGAGAGGAGGGGCTGGAGAGAGAGAGAGAGGAGGGGCTGCAGAGAGAGAGAGAGGAGGGGCTGCAGAGAGAGAGAGAGAGAGGAGGGGCTGCAGAGAGAGAGAGAGGAGCGGCTGCAGAGAGAGAGAGAGGAGGGGCTGGAGAGAGAGAGAGAGGGGAGGGGCTGGAGAGAGAGAGGGGAGGGGCTGGAGAGAGAGAGAGGAGCGGCTGCAGAGAGAGAGAGAGGAGGGGCTGCAGAGAGAGAGAGAGAGAGGAGGGGCTGGAGAGAGAGAGAGAGAGAGAGGAGGGGCTGGAGAGAGAGAGAGAGAGGAGGGGCTGGAGAGAGAGAGAGAGAGGAGGGGCTGGAGAGAGAGAGAGGAGGGGCTGGAGAGAGAGAGGAGGGGCTGGAGAGAGAGAGGAGGGGCTGGAGAGAGAGAGGAGGGGCTGGAGAGAGAGAGGAGGGGCTGGAGAGAGAGAGGAGGGGCTGGAGAGAGAGAGGAGGGGCTGGAGAGAGAGAGGAGGGGCTGGAGAGAGAGAGGAGGGGCTGGAGAGAGAGAGAGGAGGGGCTGGAGAGAGAGAGAGGAGGGGCTGGAGAGAGAGAGAGGAGGGGCTGGAGAGAGAGAGAGGAGGGGCTGGAGAGAGAGAGAGGAGGGGCTGGAGAGAGAGAGAGGAGGGGCTGGAGAGAGAGGAGGGGCTGGAGAGAGAGGAGGGGCTGGAGAGAGAGGAGGGGCTGGAGAGAGAGGAGGGGCTGGAGAGAGAGGAGGGGCTGGGGAGAGAGGAGGGGCTGGGGAGAGAGGAGGGGCTGGGGAGAGAGGAGGGGCTGGGGAGAGAGGAGGGGCTGGGGAGAGAGGAGGGGCTGGGGAGAGAGGAGGGGCTGGGGAGAGAGGAGGGGCTGGGGAGAGAGGAGGGGCTGGGGAGAGAGGAGGGGCTGGGGAGAGAGGAGGGGCTGGGGAGAGAGGAGGGGCTGGGGAGAGAGGGAGGGCTGGGGAGAGAGAGAGAGAGAGAGGAGGGGCTGGGGAGAGAGAGAGAGAGAGAGGAGGGGCTGGGGAGAGAGAGAGAGAGGGAGGAGGGGCTGGAGAGAGAGGAGGGGCTGGAGAGAGAGGAGGGGCTGGGGAGAGAGGAGGGGCTGGGGAGAGAGGAGGGGCTGGGGAGAGAGGAGGGGCTGGGGAGAGAGGAGGGGCTGGGGAGAGAGGAGGGGCTGGGGAGAGAGGAGGGGCTGGGGAGAGAGGAGGGGCTGGGGAGAGAGGAGGGGCTGGGGAGAGAGGAGGGGCTGGGGAGAGAGGAGGGGCTGGGGAGAGAGGAGGGGCTGGGGAGAGAGGAGGGGCTGGGGAGAGAGGGAGAGAGAGAGGAGGGGCTGGGGAGAGAGAGAGAGAGAGAGGAGGGGCTGGGGAGAGAGAGAGAGAGAGAGGAGGGGCTGGGGAGAGAGAGAGAGAGAGAGGAGGGGCTGGGGAGAGAGAGAGAGAGGGAGGAGGGGCTGGGGAGAGAGAGAGAGAGGGAGGAGGGGCTGGAGAGAGAGAGAGAGAGGAGGGGCTGGAGAGAGAGGGGAGGGGCTGGAGAGAGAGGGAGGAGGGGCTGGAGAGAGAGGGGAGGGGCTGGAGAGAGAGGGAGGAGGGGCTGGAGAGAGAGAGGGAGGAGGGGCTGGAGAGAGAGAGAGAGCTTGACAGGGTAGCCTCCTATTTTCGGCCTTTCCGCAACAAGACCGAAAGCAAAACCACAGGTTCAAAGTTAGGGTGTGCCTCTGCCATTTGATTGCCTTTTCATTAATTAAAGGGCTTTGCAGATCAAAACAAACAAACAGCTCCATCTCAAGTACCAGATAAGCTCAGGTGATTGCTTCTCTTATATTCATTTAATTTGCTTTTTTTTATTCATTCATGTGGGCTTCGCTGGCCGGGCCCAGCGTTTGTTGCCCATTCCTAATTGCCCCTTGAGGAGGTGGTGGGTGAGCTGCCTTCTTGAGCCGCTCCAGTCCCTGTGGTGTAGGTACACTCACAGCGCTGTTAGGGAGGGAGTTCCAGGATTTTGTCCGTGTGGTGTAGGTACACCCACAGCGCTGTTAGGGAGGGAGTTCCAGGATTTTGTCCCTGTGGTGTAGGTACACCCACAGCGCTGTTAGGGAGGGAGTTCCAGGATTTTGTCCGTGTGGTGTAGGTACACCCACAGCACTGTTAGGGAGGGAGTTCCAGGATTTTGTCCCTGTGGTGTAGGTACACCCACAGTGCTGTTAGGGAGGGAGTTCCAGGATTTTGTCCCGTATGGTGTAGGTACACCCACAGTGCTGTTAGGGAGGGAGTTCCAGGATTTTGTCCGTGTGGTGTAGGTACACCCACAGCGCTGTTAGGGAGGGAGTTCCAGGATTTTGTCCGTGTGGTGTAGGTACACCCACAGCGCTGTTAGGGAGGGAGTTCCAGGATTTTGTCCCGTATGGTGTAGGTACACCCACAGTGCTGTTAGGGAGGGAGTTCCAGGATTTTGTCCATGTGGTGTAGGTACACCCACGGCGCTGTTAGGGAGGGAGTTCCAGGATTTTGTCCGTGTGGTGTAGGTACACCCACAGTGCTGTTCGGGAGGGAGTTCCAGGATTTTGTCCATGTGGTGTAGGTACACCCACAGCGCTGTTAGGGAGGGAGTTCCAGGATTTTGTCCGTGTGGTGTAGGTACACCCACGGCGCTGTTAGGGAGGGAGTTCCAGGATTTTGTCCCTGTGGTGTAGGTACACCCACAGCGCTGTTAGGGAGGGAGTTCCAGGATTTTGTCCGTGTGGTGTAGGTACACCCACCATGCTGTTAGGGAGGGAGCTCCAGGATTTTGTCCCATGTGATGTAAGTACACCCACAGTGCTGTTAGGGAGGAAGTTCCAGGATTTTGTCCCATGTGGTGTAGGTACACCCACAGTGCTGTTAGGGAGGGAGTTCCAGGATTTTGTCCCATGTGGTGTAGGTACAGCCACAGTGCTGTTAGGGAGGGAGTTCCAGGATTTTGACCCAGCGACAGTGAAGGAACGGTCAATATATTTCCAAGTCAGGATGGTGAGTGACTTGGAGGGGAACTTCCAGGTGATGGTGTTCCCCATGTGTCTGCTGCTCTTGTCCTTCTAGATGGTAGAGGTCGTGGGTTTGGAAGGTGCTGTCGAAGGAGCCTTGATGAATTCCTGCAGTGCATCTTGTAGATGGTACACACGCTGCTGCTACTGTGCGTCGGAGGTGGAGGGAGTGAATGTTTGTGGATGGGGTGACAATCAAGCGGGGCTGCTTTGTCCTGGATGGTTAGATTCTCTCTTGTTGGAGATGGTCATTGCCTGACACTTGTGTGGTGTGAATGTTACTTGCCACTTGTCAGCCCCAAGCCTGGATATTGTCCAGGTCTTGCTGCATTTGGACATGGGCTGCTTCAGTATCTGAGGAGTAGTGAATGGTGCTGAACATTGTGCAATCATCAGCGAACATCCCCACTTCTGACCTTATGATGGAAGGAAGGTCATTGATGAAGCAACTGAAGATGGTTGGGCCGAGGACACTACCCTGAGGAACTCCTGCAGTGATGTCCTGGAGCTGAGATGACTGACCTCCAACAACCACAACCATCTTCCTGTGTGCTGGGTATGACTCCAACCAGCGGAGAGTTTTCCCCCTGATTCCCACTGACTCCAGTTTTGCTGGGTCTCCTTGATGCCACACTCGGTCAAATGCTGCCTCGATGTCAAGGGCAGTCACTCTCACCTCACCTTGGGAGTTCAGCTCTTTTTTCCATGTTTGACCCAAGGCTGTAATGAGGTCAGGAGCTGGGTGACCCTGGCAGGACCAAACTGAGCATCAGTGAGCAGGTTATTGCTAAGCAAGTGCCGCTTGATAGCACTGTTGACGACCCCTTAGTCAGTTTACTGATTATGGAGAGTCGAGTGATGGGGTGGTAGTTGGCTGGGTTGGATTTGTCCTGCTTCTTATGTACAGGACATAGCTGAAGCAGGTGAAGATGGCCTGGAAGAGGCCTGTGTGTTGACAGCTCCAAGATGAACTTGTGATCCTTTTTTTTAAAAAAGACTTGGGCAGCCACCAATGTCCAAACAATGCAATGCTCTTCCCTATTTTAAAATGTGCAATCCAATGTACATTTAGAGTGAGATGACTCTTACACCAGCCACTGTCTATTGAACCCTGGGTCAGAGAGAGTGCAGAAATCAGCCAGGGTTCCTGCGCGTGATCACTGTCCAGTGGTGCCTGGGTCAGAGAGAGAGGGGAAATCAGCCAGGGTTCCTGCTCCTGATCACTGTCCAGTGGTGCCTGGGTCAGAGAGAGAGGGGAAATCAGCCAGGGTTCCTGCTCCTGATCACTGGACAGTGACCCCTGGGTTAGAGAGAGGGGAAATCAGCCAGGGTTCCTGCTCCTGATCACTGTCCAGTGATCCCTGGGTTAGAGAGAGAGCGGAAATCAGCCAGGGTTCCTGCTCCTGATCACTGGACAGTGACCCCTGGGTTAGAGAGAGAGAGAGAGAGGGAGGAAATCAGCCAGTGTTCCTGCTCCTGATCACTGTCCAGTGATCCCTGGGTTAGAGAGAGAGAGAGAGAGGGGAAATCAGCCAGGGTTCCTGCTCCTGATCACTGTCCAGTGATCCCTGGGTTAGAGAGAGAGAGGGGAAATCAGCCAGGGTTCCTGATCCTGATTACTGTCCAGTGATCCCTGGGTTAGAGAGAGAGAGAGAGGGAGAGGGGAAATCAGCCAGGGTTCCTGCTCCTGATCACTGTGCAGTGACCCCTGGGTTAGAGAGAGAGGGGGGGGAAATCAGCCAGGGTTCCTGCTCCTGATCACTGTCCAGTGATCCCTGGGTTAGAGAGAGAGAGAGGGGAAATCAGCCAGGGTTCCTGCTCCTGCTCACTGTCCAGTGATCCCCTGGGTTAGAGAGAGAGAGAGAGGGGAAATCAGCCAGGGTTCCTGCTCCTGATCACTATCCAGTGACCCCTGGGTTAGAGAGAGAGAGAGAGAGAGAGAGAGAGGGGAAATCAGCCAGGGTTCCTGCTCCTGCTCCTGCTCACTGTCCAGTGAGCCCTGCTGAGCAGTGTGTGTGAGAAAGATAGGACTGACTGTGCTACTATGCACCACATGGAGCAGTGACAGTCTGTGGGATGTGTTGCCGTCCACCTCTCACTCTTGTGCACAATCAACCTCGCCTCAGTTCTTGGATCAGATGATGCACCTGCCCCGGAATGAGCATTACCAACACCTGGAAATCCTCCGGATATAACTTTGTGACGATAGGATTGCAGATTTTCTCCAGCTCCTTCTGTTGCTGCTCATATTCATCCATTTCAGCAGTCTGGTGCCTTTCTAGCCAGCTGATATCTACATTACATTTGTCTAAAATCTTCTGCTTATATCATCCAAAACTTTGCCCTTTAGCATTTCATCCTAATTTGTGGCTTCAGTCTGGCATTGTAGCACTGGGGTACAGACCTGTGGGGGCAGGTCTGCCACTGTATAACACTGGGGTGCAGAACTGTGGGGTTAGGTCTGTCACTGTATAACACTGGGGTACAGAACTGTGGGGGTAGGTCTGTCACTGTATAACACTGGGGTACAGTACTGGTGGGGACAGGGGTGTCACTGTATAACACTGGGGTACAGTACTGGTGGGGACAGGTCTGTCATTGTATAACACTGGGGTACAGTACTGGTGGGGACAGGTCTGTCACTGTATAACACTGGGGTACAGTACTGGTGGGGACAGGTCTGTCACTGTATAACACGGGTACAGTACTGGTGGGGACGGGTCTGTCACTGTATAACACTGGGGTACAGTACTTGTGGGGACAGGTCTGTCACTGTATAACACGGGTACAGTACTGGTGGGGACGGGTCTGTCACTGTATAACACTGGGGTACAGTACTGGTGGGGACAGGTCTGTCACTGTATAACCTTGGGATACAGTACCTGTGGGGACGGGTCTGTCACTGTATAACCCTGGGGTACAGTGCTGGGGACGGGTCTGTCACTGTAACACTGGGGTACAGTACTGGTGGGGACGGGTCTGTCACTGTATAACCCTGGGGTACAGTACTGCTGGGGACGGGTCTGTCACTGTATAACACTGGGATACAGTACTGGTGGGGACGGGTCTGTCTTTGTATAACACTGGGGTGCAGTACTGGTGGGGACAGGTCTGTCACTGTATAACACTGGGGTACAGTATTGGTGGGGACAGGTCTGTCAGTGTATAACACTGGGGTACAGTACTGGTGGGGACGGGTCTGTCACTGTATAACACTGGTGTACAGTACTGGTGGGGACAGGTCTGTCACTGTATAACACGGGTACAGTACTGGTGGGGACAGTTCTGTCAGTGTATAACACTGGGGTACAGTACTGGTGGGGACAGGTCTGTCACTGTATAACACTGGGGTACAGTACTGGTGGGGACGGGTCTGTCACTGTATAACACTGGGGTACAGTACTGGTGGGGACGGGTCTGTCACTGTATAACACTGGGGCACAGTACTGGTGGGGACGGGTCTGTCACTGTATAACACTGGGGCACAGTACTGGTGGGCACGGGTCTGTCACTGTATAACACTGGGGTACAGTACTGGTGGGGACGGGTCTGTCACTGTATAACACTGGGGTACAGTACTGGTGGGGACGGGTCTGTCACTGTATAACACTGGGGTACAGTACTGATGGGGATGAGTCTGTCACTGCATAACACTGGGGTACAGTACTGGTGGGGTGGGGTCTGTTACTGTATAACACTGGGGTACAGTACTGGTGGGGACGGGTCTGTCACTGTATAACACTGGGGTACAGTACTGGTGGGGACGGGTCTGTTACTGTATAACACTGGGGTACAGTACTGGTGGGGACAGGTCTGTCACTTTATAACACTGGGGTACAGTACTGGTGGGGTCCTGTCTTTCACTGTATAGCACTGGGGTACAGTACTGGTGGGGACAGGTCTGTCACTGTATAACACTGGGGTACAGTACTGGTGGGGACGGGTCTGTCACTGTATAACACTGGGGTACAGTACTGGTGGGGACAGGTCTGTCACTATAACACTGGAGTACAGTACTGGTGGGGACAGGCCTGTCACTGTGTAACACTGGGGTAAAGTACTGGTGGGGACAGGTCTGTCACTGTATAACACTGGGGTACAGTACTGGTGGGGAAAGGTCTGTCACTGTATAACACTGGGGTACAGTACTGGTGGGGACAGATCTGTCACTGTATAACACTGGGGTACAGTATTGGTCGGGACGGGTGTGTCACTGTATAACACTGGGGTACAGTACTGGTGGGGACGGGTCTGTCACTGTATAACACTGGGGTACAGTACTGGTGGGGACGGGTCTGTCACTGTATAACACTGGGGTACAGTACTGGTGGGGACGGGTCTGTCACTGTATAACACTGGGGTACAGTACTGGTGGGGACGGGTCTGTCACTGTATAACACTGGGGTACAGTACTGGTGGGCACGGGTCTGTCACTGTATAACACTGGGGTACAGTACTGGTGGGGACGGGTCTGTCAGTGTATAACACTGGGGTACAGTACTGATGGGGACGGGTCTGTCACTGTATAACACTGGGGTACAGTACTGGTGGGGACAGGTCTGTCACTGTATAACACTGTTGGGGACAGACCTGTCACTGTATAACACTGGGGTACAGTACTGGTGGGGACGGGTCTGTCAGTGTATAACACTGGGGTACAGTACTGGTGGGGACGGGTCTGTCACTGTATAACACTGGGGTACAGTACTGGTGGGGACCGGTCTGTCACTGTATAACACTGGGGTACGGTACTGGTGGGGACGGGTCTGTCACAGTAACACTGGAGTACAGTACTGGTGGGGACAGGTCTGTCACTGTATAACACTGGGGACCAGTACTGGTGGGGACAGGTCTGTCACTGTATAACACTGTTGGGGACAGACCTGTCACTGTATAACACTGGGGTACAGTACTGGTGGGGACGGGTCTGTCACTGTATAACACTGGGGTAAAGTACTCGTGGGGACGGGTCTGTCACTGTATAACACTGGGGTACAGTACTGGTGGGGACAGGTCTGTCACTGTATAACACTGGGGTACAGTACTGGTGGGGACAGGTCTGTCACTGTGTAACACTGGGGTACAGTACTGGTGGGGACAGGTCTGTCACTGTATAACACTGGGGTACAGTACTGGTGGGGGCGGGTCTGTCACTGTATAACACTGGGGTACAGTACTGGTGGGGACAGGTCTGTCACTGTATAACACGGGCACAGTACTGGTGGGCACGGGTCTGTCACTGTATAACACTGGGGTACAGTACTGGTGGGGACGGGTCTGTCAGTGTATAACACTGGGGTACAGTACTGATGGGGACGGGTCTGTCACTGTATAACACTGGGGTACAGTACTGGTGGGGACAGGTCTGTCACTGTATAACACTGTTGGGGACAGACCTGTCACTGTATAACACTGGGGTACAGTACTGGTGGGGACGGGTCTGTCAGTGTATAACACTGGGGTACAGTACTGGTGGGGACGGGTCTGTCACTGTATAACACTGGGGTACAGTACTGGTGGGGACCGGTCTGTCACTGTATAACACTGGGGTACGGTACTGGTGGGGACGGGTCTGTCACAGTAACACTGGAGTACAGTACTGGTGGGGACAGGTCTGTCACTGTATAACACTGGGGTACAGTACTGGTGGGGACGGGTCTGTCACTGTATAACACTGGGGTACAGTACTGGTGGGGACGGGTCTGTCACTGTATAACACTGGGGTACAGTACTGGTGGGGACGGTTGTGTCATTGTATAACACTGGGGTGCAGTACTGGTGGGGACGGGTCTGTCACTGTATAACACTGGGGTACAGTACTGGTGGGGACGGGTCTGTCACTGTATAACACTGGGGTACAGTACTGGTGGGACAGGTGTGTCACTGTATAACACTGGGATACAGTACTGGTGGGGACGGGTCTGTCACTGTATAACACTGGGGTACAGTACTGGTGGGGACGGGTCTGTCACTGTATAACACTGGGGTACAGTACTGGTGGGGACGGTTGTGTCATTGTATAACATTGGGGTGCAGTACTGGTGGGGACGGGTCTGTCACTGTATAACACTGGGGTACAGTACTGGTGGGGACGGGTCTGTCACTGTATAACACTGGGGTACAGTACTGGTGGGGACGGGTCTGTCAGTGTATAACACTGGGGTACAGTACTGATGGGGACAGGTCTGTCACTGTATAACACTGGGGTACAGTACTGGTGGGGACAGGTCTGTCACTGTATAACACTGTTGGGGACAGACCTGTCACTGTATAACACTGGGGTACAGTACTGGTGGGGACGGGTCTGTCACTGTATAACACTGGGGTACAGTATTGGTGGGGACAGGTCTGTCACTGTATAACACTGGGGTACAGTACTGGTGGGGACGGGTCTGTCACTGTATAACACTGGGGTACAGTACTGGTGGGGACCGGTCTGTCACTGTATAACACTGGGGTACGGTACTGGTGGGGACGGGTCTGTCACTGTATAACACGAAGGTACAGTACTGGTGGGGACGGGTCTGTCAGTGTATAACACTGGGGTACAGAACTGATGGGGACGGGTCTGTCACTGTATAACACTGGGGTACAGTACTGGTGGGGACGGGTATGTCACTATAACACTGGGGTACAGTACTGGTGGGGACAGGTCTGTCTCTGTATAACACTGGGGTACAGTACTGGTGGGGACGTGTCTGTCTCTGTATAACACTGGGGTACAGTATTGGTGGGGACGGGTCTGTCACTGTATAACACTGGGGTACAGTACTGGTGGGGACGGGTCTGTCTCTGTATAACACTGGGGTACAGTACTGGTGGGGACGGGTCTGTCACTGTATAACACTGGGGTACAGTACTGGTGGGGACGGGTCTGTCTCTGTATAACACGGGTACAGTACTTGTGGGGACGGGTCTGTCAGTGTATAACACTGGGGTACAGCACTGGTGGGGACGGGTCTGTCTCTGTATAACACTGGGGTACAGTACTGGTGGGGATGGGTCTGTCACTGTATAACACTGGGGTACAGTACTGGTGGGGACAGGTCTGTCACTGTATAACACTGGGGTACAGTACTGGTGGGGACAGGCCTGTCACTGTATAACACTGGGGTACAGTTCAGGTGGGGACAGGTCTGTCACTGTATAACACTGGGGTACAGTACTGGTGGGGACAGGTCTGTCAGTGTATAACACTGGGGTACAGTACTGGTGGGGACGGGTCTGTCACTGTGTAACACTGGGGTACAGTACTGGTGGGGACAGGTCTGTCACTGTATAACACTGGGGTACAGTACTGGTGGGGATGGGTCTGTCACTGTATAGCACTGGGGTACAGTACTGGTGGGGACAGGTCTGTCACTGTATAACACTGGGGTACAGTACTGCTGGGAATGGATCTGTCACTGTATAACACTGGGGTACAGTACTGGAGGGGACGGGTCTGTCACTGTATAACACTGGGGTACAGTACTGGAGGGGACGGGTCTGTCACTGTATAACACTGGGGTACAGTACTGGTGGGGACGGGTCTGTCACTGTATAACACTGGGATACAGTACTGGTGGGGACGGGTCTGTCACTGTGTAACACTGGGGTACAGTACTGGTGGAGACAGGTCTGTCACTGTATAACACTGGGGTACAGTACTGGTGGGGACAGGTCTGTCAGTGTATAACACTGGGGTACAGTACTGGTGGGGACAGTTCTGTCACTGTATAACACTGGGGTACAGTACTGGTGGGGACGGGTCTGTCTCTGTATAACACTGGGGTACAGTATTGGTCGGGACAGGTCTGTCACTGTATAACACTGGGGTACAGTACTGGTGGGGACGGGTCTGTCACTGTATAACACTGGGGTACAGTACTGGTGGGGACAGGTCTGTCAGTGTATAACACTGGGGTACAGTACTGGTGGGGACAGGTCTGTCACTGTATAACACTGGGGTACAGTACAGGTGGGGACGGGTCTGTCACTGTATAACACTGGGGTACAGTACTGGTGGAGACACGTCTGTCACTGTATAACACTGGGGTACAGTACTGGTGGGGACAGGTCTGTCACTGTATAACACTGGGGTACAGTACTGGTGGGGACAGGTCTGTCACTGTTTAACACTGGGGTACAGTATTGGTAGGGACAGGTCTGTCACTGTATAACACTGGGGTACAGTACAGGTGGGGACGGGTCTGTCACTGTATAACACTGGGGTACAGTACTGGTGGGGATGGGTCTGTCACTGTATAAGACTGGGGTGCAGTACTGGTGGGGACAGGCCTGTCACTGTATAACACTGGGGTACAGCACTGGTGGGGACGGGTCTGTCACTGTATAACACTGGGGTACAGTACTGGTGGGGACGGGTCTGTCACTGTATAACACTGGGGTACAGTACTGGTGGGGACGGGTCTGTCACTGTATAACACTGGGGTACAGTACTGGTGGGGACAGGTCTGTCACTGTATAACACTGGGGTACAGTACTGGTGGGGACGGGTCTGTCACTGTATAACACTGGGGTACAGTACTGGTGGGGACGGGTCTGTCACTGTATAACACTGGGGTACAGTACTGGTGGGGACGGGTCTGTCTCTGTATAACACTGGGGTACAGTATTGGTCGGGACAGGTCTGTCACTGTATAACACTGGGGTACAGTACTGGTGGGGACGGGTCTGTCACTGTATAACACTGGGGTACAGTACTGGTGGGGATGGGTCTGTCACTGTATAAGACTGGGGTGCAGTACTGGTGGGGACAGGCCTGTCACTGTATAACACTGGGGTACAGCACTGGTGGGGACGGGTCTGTCACTGTATAACACTGGGGTACAGTACTGGTGGGGACGGGTCTGTCACTGTATAACACTGGGGTACAGTACTGGTGGGGACGGGTCTGTCACTGTATAACACTGGGGTACAGTACTGGTGGGGACAGGTCTGTCACTGTATAACACTGGGGTACAGCACTGGTGGGGATGGGTCTGTCACTGTATAACACTGGGGTACAGTACTGGTGGAGAGAGGTCTGTCACTGTATAACACTGGGGTACAGTATTGGTGAGGACAGGTCTGTCACTGTATAACACTGGGGTACAGTACTGGTGGGGACAGGTCTGTCACTGTATAAAACTGGGGTACAGTACTGCTGGAGACAGGTCTGTCACTGTATAACACGGGTAAATTACTGGTGGGCACGGATCTGTCACTGTATAACACTGGGGTACAGTACTGGTGGGGACGGGTCTGTCACTGTGTAACACTGGGGTACAGTACTGGTGGGGACAGGTCTGTCACTGTATAACACTGGGGTACAGTACTGGTGGGGACAGGTCTGTCACTGTATAACACTGGGGTACAGTACTGGTGGGGACGGGTCTGTCTCTGTATAACACTGGGGTACAGTACTGGTGGAGACAGGTCTGTCACTGTATAACACTGGGGTACAGTACTGGTGGGGACGGGTCTGTCACTGTATAACACTGGGGTACAGTACTGGTGGGGACAGGTCTGTCACTGTATAACACTGGGGTACAGCACTGGTGGGGATGGGTCTGTCACTGTATAACACTGGGGTACAGTACTGGTGGAGAGAGGTCTGTCACTGTATAACACTGGGGTACAGTACTGGTGGAGAGAGGTCTGTCACTGTATAACACTGGGGTACAGTATTGGTGAGGACAGGTCTGTCACTGTATAACACTGGGGTACAGTACTGGTGGGGACAGGTCTGTCACTGTATAACACTGGGGTACAGTACTGGTGGGGACAGGTCTGTCACTGTATAACACTGGGGTACAGTATTGGTGAGGACAGGTCTGTCACTGTATAACACTGGGGTACAGCACTGGTGGGGACAGGTCTGTCACTGTATAACACTGGGGTACAGTACTGGTGGGGACAGGTCTGTCACTGTATAACACTGGGGTACAGTACTGGTGGGCACGGATCTGTCACTGTATAACACTGGGGTACAGTACTGGTGGGGACGGGTCTGTCACTGTGTAACACTGGGGTACAGTACTGGTGGGGACAGGTCTGTCACTGTATAACACTGGGGTACAGTACTGGTGGGGATGGGTCTGTCACTGTATAACACTGGGGTACAGTACTTGTGGGGACAGGTCTGTCACTGTATAACACTGGGGTACAGTACTGGTGGGGATGGGTCTGTCACTGTATAACACTGGGGTACAGTACTGGTGGGGACAGGTCTGTCACTGTATAACACTGGGGTACAGTCCTCGTGGGGACAGGGCTGTCACTGTATAACACTGGGGTACAGTACTGGTGGGGACAGGTCTGTCACTGTATAACACTGGGGTACAGTACAGGTGGGGACGGGTCTGTCACTGTATAACACTGAGGTACAGTACTGGTGGGGACGGGTCTGTCAGTCTAACCCTGAAGTGCGATACTGAATGGGCTGTCTAGGTTTGTGTTGAAGTGGGTAATTGTATCTCTGCGCTGATTAATGGTTCCTTATCTTGACTGATGATTCTATGAACTCTGACTTAGTTGCATTTTTCTCTTACAGTTTGATTGGTGATGACTTCAGTACGGCTTTTTGGTCGTGTTCTTTGGCATGTGTAACTGTCTGAATGTCTTGCTGCTTTTATACGGTGCTCTTGTCGCTGGTTGTGCTGCGTACGCAGTGTCTCTGTGTGCTGGATTTTTCTGTGTTTTATTGTCTCTCTCTCTCTCTCTCTCTTTTCCACACCCCCACCCCCACCCACCCCCAAACGTCTGCCTGCTACTGGGAACTCCACTGCTAACCGTTGACCGTTCCTACTCTCAGGTGGCTCCAGTGGGTCTTCGAGTGATAACCGGAATCAGCGGTACACCAACCGATACTTCAACAGCACCGAGGCTCACACAGACTATGAAATGCACAGTCCACAGGTACGGAGTCTCCGACCCCCTCAGCTCAGTGACCTAGCCTTCGATCAGTGCATGGTGAGGGAGCGGGAGGGTCTTAAAAAATACTCCTGGCCCTCAACGCAGCACAGTACGTCAGATACAGCGAAGACACGCAGCAATTTCCTGGATCCCCTTAAAGTCTAACGCACAGAGCGGAGAAGCCTGCTCCCCGTATGATGTCCAATTCGTTTCTTCTGGAAGGTCCAGCCCTCCCTCCCTCCTCCATTTTCGCTGTCTGTTGGAAGTCACTCTGTGTGTTCTCTCTGCTTCCATTCGGTGGTCTCAATTGCATTCACTGGTTTGTTTGTTGGTACAAAGAGGCAGGGTGGGCGTCCCAGATCCCAATGAATGACTATCTTTTCATCTTGTTTGTAAAGGTGGTGATTGTAACCCATGTGGCTGAGTTTTCTGTGCTTAGGTGTCTGTATGCGCGTGCTTGTGTCTATACGCGCGCATGTGTGTCTGTACGCGCGTGTACGTGTCAGTATCCGACCGTATCGATGTGTATATGCGTCTGTATATGTGTGTATACACGTCTGAGTAGAGGTGTTTGTTTATCTGGGTGTGTCTGCATATATTATATGTCACATTCCCCCTCATGTTTTGGCTCCAGGGAGGGGCTAACTCCCTAACCAGCTGTGCCAGTGTGTTGCCCAACCTCCTGGTGCCGCGTTGTATGTAGTTGGTTTAATTGCTGTGACCTTCTGAGAATGGGGTATCCAGAGCTTGTGGCCCCATTTTGCCTCTTCATCTGTGCCCTGGATTGAACTGAATCTGGGTCTCCGCACTGCAGCCGTGTTGGGACTGTTCAGAAGTAACGGCTTCCATTTCACCCATGTTGCTGAAATTTTGGTTCCAGCGACGTATCGCAGTGAGCCCCGAGTGGGAGCACCCCCGTGCCCCCATCTGCTGGGATTGCCCACGGATAAGGACACAAGCCCCCCTCACCCCACACGCCGCCCCCACACCCCACACCCCACCACCCACCACCCACCCGACCTTCACCTCCAGCTTCAGATGGATGTAGGCTACAGGAAATCGCGTGGAGCAATATCCCGGCAATGTGGATCGCTGAAGTTTCTCATTGCTTCACATTTCTGCTGTCAGTCCAATCACTCACTGCATTCACTCCCAGGACAGGACCCCCCCCCCCCCCCCACCCCACCCCACCCCACCAAAAAGCCTCCTCCAGCAGAAGGATCCACCTTTGGAGAAGGGAGTGAAGCCACTAAACTGGAAAAGAGGCAGGGGGTGGTGCTGGGATGACTGGACTCTGAGGAAGCTTGTGTTGCCTCGGTGTGTGACAGTCTGGCACTGCTTACCTTCCTTCACCGTCAGTAACACTGGGGAGGTTGTGGGGGGCTCCTGCAGCTTCTGTGACCAGGGCTGGTGTCTCCGGTGCAGCTCCTTCAGGTGCCAGCGGCTGTTTCTATCCTGATGCTGTTGGTGTACTCTGACAGAATGTGTGGGGGGTGGAGCAGTGCCTGATCGCCAGGTCATTTCTCAGAGAGCAGGGGGCCCTCCATCAATCTCTGGTTATTTCCCTATGTCATGCTGCTCCTGGTTACATGCAGCCACTGGTGTGGACTGTACCAACAGAATTGGCAGCTGGGACACTGTCAGAAATTTTCAACCTCACCAAACTCTTCATTCTCCCTCACTCCACAGAGGCTCATTAAAGGGCTGATCTAATCAAGGGCTTTAAGATGATTAAAAGATACAATAGAGTTGATAGAGAGAAATTTACATCTTCTGGTGTGGGGAGTCCAGGACAAGGGGGCAGAACCTTAAAATTGGAGCCAGGCCGTTCAGGGGGTGATGTCAGGAAGCACTTCCTCACACAAAGGGGAGTGGAAACCTGGAACTCTCCCTCCCAAAAAAGCTGTGGAGGCTTGTGGGGGGGGGTCAATTGAAAATTTCAAAACTGAGATTGAGAGATTTTTGTTGGTAAAGGGGATTAAGGATTACAAAACCAAGGCAGGTAGATGGCGTGGATACAGATCAGGCATGATCTGTTAGAATGGTGTAACAGGCTCGAGGGGGCTGAATGGGTCTCCTCCTGTTCCTGTGTAACAGGCTGGAGGGGGGCTGAATGGTCTCCTCCTGTTCCTGTGTAACAGGCTCGAGGGGGCTGAATGGTCTCCTCCTGTTCCTGTGTAACAGGCTGGAGGGGGGCTGAATGGGTCTCCTCCTGTTCCTGTGTAACAGGCTCGAGGGGGCTGAATGGGCCTCCTCCTGTTCCTGTGTAACAGGCTCGAGGGGGCTGAATGGGTCTCCTCCTGTTCCTGTGTAACAGGCTCGAGGGGGCTGAATGGGCCTCCTCCTGTTCCTGTGTAACAGGCTCGAGGGGGCTGAATGGTCTCCTCCTGTTCCTGTGTAACAGGCTGGAGGGGGGCTGAATGGTCTCCTCCTGTTCCTGTGTAACAGGCTGGAGGGGGCTGAATGGTCTCTTCCTGTTCCTGTGTAAAGTAACAAATACAATTGAGAACCAAGCTGAATTCAGAAGGAATGTGAAAAGGCAAATACGAGAAGCAGAGGGGTTATGAAAAAAGACTGGCAGCTGATATCCCAGAATAATCTATAATCACATCAATAGGAAAAGGGTGGTAAAAGGGGGAGCAGGGCCAATTAGGGACCAAAAAGGAGATTTACACATAGAGGCAAGAGGCATGACTGAGGTGTTAAATAAATACTTTGCATCTGTCTTTATCTACAAGGTGGATGCTGCCCAGTGCCATGGTGACAGAGGAGGAAACTCAGTCACTGGAAGGGTTTAAAATTGATGATGAGGAGGTATTGGATAAGCTGTCGGTACTTAAAGTTGATAAGGCACTGGGACCGGATGAGATGTATCCAAGAATATTGAAGGAAGCTAGAGTGGAAATTGCAGAGGCACCGGCCATAATCTTTCAACGGCCCCTGGATTCGGGGGAGGTGCTGAAGGACTGGAGAATTGCAGACATTATGCCCTTGTTCAAAAAAGGTTGCGCAGGGGACAATTTCAAAGTTTGCAGACGACACAAAACTTGGGAGAATTGTGAGGAGGACAGTGTAGAACTTCGAAAGGACATTGACACATTGGTGGAGTGGGCAGGTAGGTGGCAGATGAAGTTCAATGCAGAGAAGTGTGAGGTGAGACACTTTGGTACAGAGAACATGGAGAGAGTATAAAATAAAGGATACTATTCTAAAGGGTGTGCAGGAGCAGAGAGACCTGGGTGTATATGTACATAAGTCATTAAAGGTGGCAGGACAGGTAGAGAGAGTTGTTTCTAAAGCAGTATTCTAGACTTCATTAATAGGGGCATAGAGTACAAGAGCAGGGAGGTTTTGCTGAATTTATATAGGACATGGTTAGATCTCAGCTGGGGTACTGTGTACAGTTCTGGGTGCCACATTATAGGAAGGATGTGAACGCATTGGAGAGAGCGCAGAAGAGGTTTACAAGAATGGTTCCAGGGATGAGAAACGTCAGATATGAGGAAAGATTGGAGAGGTTGGGACTGTTTTCCTTGGAGAGAAGGCGGCTGAAAGGAGACTTGATAGCAGTTTTCAAAATAATGTGGGGCCTCGACAGAGGAGATAGTGAGAAACTGTTCCCACTCGTAAACGGATGGAGAACCAGAGGGCACAGGTTTAAATTGTTTTGCAAAAGGAGCAAATGTGAGGTGAGAAGAAACTTTTTCACACAGCGAGTGGTTGGGGTCTGGAATGCACGGCCTGCAAATGTGGTGGAGGCAGGTTCAATCGAGGCACTCGAGAGGGCAGTGGATGATTATCTAAATAGAAACAACGTGCAGGGTTATGGAGAAAAGGCTGTAGATTGGAACTAAGTTAAAATGCTCTGAGAACTGGTAGGACACGATGGGCAGAATGGCCTCCTACACCATAATGATTTTGTGATTCTGTAACAGGCTAGGAGGGGCTGAATGGGCCTCCTCTTGTTCCTGTGTAATAGGCTCGAGAGGGGGTGAATGGACCTCCTCTTGTTCCTGTGTAATAGGCTCGAGAGGGGGTGAATGGGCCTCCTCTTGTTCCTGTGTAATAGGCTCGAGAGGGGGTGAATGGGCCTCCTCCTGTTCCTGTGTAACAGGCTCGAGGGGGCTGAATGGGCCTCCTCCTGTTCCTGTGTAACAGGCTCGAGGGAGCTGAATGGGCCTCCTCCTGTTCCTGTGTAACAGGCTCGAGGGAGCTGAATGGGCCTCCTCCTGTTCCTGTGTAACAGGCTCGAGGGGGCTGAATGGGCCTCCTGTTCCTGTGTAACAGGCTCGAGGGGGCTGAATGGGCCTCCTCCTGTTCCTGTGTAACAGGCTCGAGGGGGCTGAATGGGCCTCCTCCTGTTCCTGTGTAACAGGCTCGAGGGGGCTGAACGGACCTCCTGTTCCTGTGTAACAGGCTCGAGGGGGCTGAATGGGCCTCCTCCTGTTCCTGTGTAACAGGCTCGAGGGGGCTGAACGGACCTCCTGTTCCTGTGTAACAGGCTCGAGGGGGCTGAATGGGCCTCCTCCTGGTCCTGTGTAACATGCTCGAGGGGCTGAATGGGCCTCCTGTTCCTGTGTAACAGGCTCGAGGGGGCTGAATGGGCCTCCTCCTGTTCCTGTGTAACAGGCTCGAGGGGGCTGAATGGGCCTCCTCCTGTTCCTGTGTAACAGGCTCGAGGGGGCTGAATGGGCCTCCTCCTGTTCCTGTGTAACAGGCTCGAGGGGGGTGAATGGGCCTCCTCCTGTTCCTGTGTAACAGGCTCAAGGGGGGTGAATGGGCCTCCTCCTGTTCTGTGTAACAGGCTCAAAGGGACTGAATAGCCTCCTATTCCTGTTCCGCTGTAGGAGACATCATATTCGTTGCCCAAAAGCTCACATAAGCACTTTCCTGCCAGGGGTCACTGGACAGTGATCAGGAGCAGGAACCCTGGCTGATTTCCCCTCTCTCTCTAACCCAGGGGTCACTGGACAGTGATCAGGAGCAGGAACCCTGGCTGATTTCCCCTCTCTCTCTAACCCAGGAATCACTGGACAGTGATAAGGAGCAGGAACCCTGGCTGATTTCCCCTCTCTCTCTAACCCAGGGGATCACTGGACAGTGATCAGGAGCAGGAACCCTGGCTGATTTCCCCTCTCTCTCTAACCCAGGGATCACTGGACAGTGATCAGGAGCAGGAACCCTGGCTGATTTCCTCTCTCTCTAATCCAGAGATCACCGGACAGTGATCAGGAGCAGGAACCCTGGCTGATTTCCCCTCTCTCTCTCTCTAACCCAGGGGTTACAGGACAGTGATCAGGAGCAGGAACCCTGGCTGATTTCCTCTCTCTCTCTCTAACCCAGGGGTTACAGGACAGTGATCAGGAGCAGGAACCCTGGCTGATTTCCCCTCCCTCTCTCTAACCCAGGGGTCACTGGACAGTGATCAGGAGCAGGAACCCTGGCTGATTTCCCCTCTCTCTCTCTCTCTAACCCAGGGATCACTGGACAGTGATCAGGAGCAGGAACCCTGGCTGATTTCCCCTCTCTCTCTCTAAACCAGGGATCACTGGACAGTGAACAGGAGCAGGAACACTGGCTGATTTCCTCTCTCTCTCTAAACCAGAGATCACTGGACAGTGATCAGGAGCAGGAACCCTGGCTGATTTCCCCTCTCTCTCTCTAACCCAGGGATCACTGGAGAGTGATCAGGAGCAGGAACCCTGGCTGATTTCCCCTCTCTCTCTCTCTCACTAACCCAGGGATCACTGGACAGTGATCAGGAGCAGGAACCCTGGCTGATTTCCCCTCTCTCTCTCTCTAACCCAGGGATCACTGGACAGTGATCAGGAGCAGGAACCCTGGCTGATTTCCCCTCTCTCTCTCTCTCTCTCTCTAACCCAGGGATCACTGGACAGTGATCAGGAGCAGGAACCCTGGCTGATTTCCTCTCTCTCTCTAACCCAGGGATCACTGGACAGTGATCAGGAGCAGGAACCCTGGCTGATTTCCCCTCTCTCTCTAACCCAGGGATCACTGGACAGTGATCAGGAGCAGGAACCCTGGCTGATTTCCCCTCTCTCTCTCTCTCTCTCTAACCCAGGGATCACTGGACAGTGATCAGGAGCAGGAACACTGGCTGATTTCCCCTCTCTCTCTCTCTCTAACCCAGGGATCACTGGACAGTGATCAGGAGCAGGAACCCTGGCTGATTTCCCCTCTCTCTCTCTCTCTCTCTCTAACCCAGGGATCACTGGACAGTGATCAGGAGCAGGAACCCTGGCTGATTTCCCCTCTCTCTCTCTCTCTAACGCAGGGATCATTAAGGAGAGCTCAGTTACCCTTAATGCTTGTTGCCCTGAACTGAGAGCAGTGAACAAACTGTAGATAACAGGGTTGGATGGGTTGTGCAACCTGTATACCTCGTGTGGTTTTGTTTTGGACTGGGCTGTCCAGCTGACTGCCCTGTCATCGCTAATGTTGCTGTGTCTTGTATTTCTAGGTTCCGCCGCCTTCAGTGCACCACCAGCAGCTGCGCCTGTGGACCAGCGGAGACGCGCCAACCAGAAGCAGCAGCGATCTGTACCCCTCGCTGCTCCCTCACCCCGTGACTGGGGCTCCACAGCAGCACCTCCAAGGTAACGAGCACCACCTCTACCGCCACGGGAGCGCCAGGGTACCACAGCAGCACCAGTACCACCACCACCACCACCACCACCACCATCGCCAGCTGCTGCCTGGCTCCCCACCGCTGGCACCCGATCCTGCTGCCTCTGCCCATGCCTTCCTCCTCCTCTCCCCCCAGAGTCCGGACTCCACCCAGCGAGGATCCTCGGGTTTGCACCTTCGGACTAGGACAGCCATACCCGTGCACAGCCTGTACCCACCTTCTGCCCCCCCAGGCTCTGAGACTGACAGCCCGCCGAGGGGTCCCAGGCAGCTCCGCTCCAGACCTGAACCAGACAGCACGCCGATGATGGGCTTCTGCCCTCAGCAAAGCTCAACAGCCACTTCCTGATGATAACTAAACGGAGATAAAAGCAAATTCTATATATTATATAAAAGATGGAAATGAATAAAGCCATAACATTGATCAAGTGCTGCATGGGTCAGGGCAGAGTTGGGGGGGGAGTTTTGGGGGGTGGGGTGGGGTGCGGTGGGTGGTTGGGGGGTGCTCAAGGTAGAGGGAGTGAGCATTTTACTGCAACTTTCTCATCTGAACTGAGCTGTCATTGTAAATTTGTTTTCTCTTATTTATTTAATAGTCTGTGCCAGAGCTTAAAAGGGCTTTGTTGCTTTTTTTTTTTTGCTGAGGAAGTGGTGGAGTTTCTGATCCCTGTGTCTCCAGGAGCTGGTTTTTCTTCGTCTCTCGTGTTCTCCACACTCACTCCCTATTTCTCACACTCTGGCATGCTCTCTCACCTTCTCCCTCACCTCACTCCCTCCCTCAAGCCCTCGCTCCCTCCCTCATACTCTCGCTCTCCCCCTCACACTCACACTCCCCCACCCCACCTCACTCACGCTCTCACACTTGCTCTTGCATTCTTTCACTTTCTCTCTCTCTTTCTCATTCGCTCTTTCTCTCTCTCTCTCTCTCACACTCTGCCTCTACCTCTTCTGATTTCGTTGTTATCTTTACCGTTTCCAAACACTGGTGCAAAGCGACTTTATTGAAATCGCGCAAACACACAGGAGAACAGGCTTTTGGAATCCCTCACCGCCTCCACCTCCGTCGTCTCTTGGATGACCAGGATTTCTGGTGGATTCCTCAGAGCACATACTCCATCTATCTTCCCTCTCCTGTACCCTCCTAACTTCTCTTCTCTTTCTATTGACTCTGCCAATCCTCCCCTCACCTCTGCTGCATTCTCTCTGTGACTCAAGTCGCTCCTTACCTGCAGGTACTCCAATCTAACACTACGCTGACTGCTGCTTATTTCATTAGAGTTGGTCTTGTATGTGCATGCGTGGATGGGATTGTGGAGCTCCTGGCTGCAGCACATCTCATTTTCTACAGCTTCTCAAAACTGCTGTGTCTCCTTCTCTGTGCCCCTTTCTGCTGGTGGCATGGGGCGATGTGGGGAACCATAGAAATTACAGTCGTAGCATTCAGTATTAAAGGCAGTCAGCCACCCCTGCTCTGTGCTCCACACACCCACACACATTGTCTGGGGGCTGTAGCTGTCAGAAAGACTCTGGGGGAGGCGGAACTTTAAAAAAAGGGGACATGAAAAAGCATTAGTTTCAGAGCATAGCGACAATTAGCTTTTGTCTTTTTTTTTTAATTTATTGTACCAAAGACTGTCTCGAGGTATCACTGGGAAATGTCTGAAGAGGTGGGGAGGGCAGGGAGGGGTAAACGTGTACAGGATTTTAGATTTGTCTTTTAAAATGTCTTTTTTTTTTTTCCTAACACTTTGTTTTAAAAATATATAAAAATGCCGGTGATTGTAAACTCTGGTTTGTGTTTGCTGAGGGAGCCAGCTACCTGATTGGGGGGTGTGTGTGTGTGGGTGTGTATGTGACTGCGAGTGTAGGTGCATGTGTCTGCGTGGGGGTGAGTGTGCGTAGACATCCGAGCCAGCGCGTGCAGCTGTCTGAACCTCACCGTGCCATCTAAAGAAACAGATGGATAGAATTCGGTGTCGACTTGCCTTCTGCACACATCTCAGTCCTGATTAGCTTTGGAGACTCGAGTCAGCCATGGCTCCGTGACTTTAACACTCTCTTTTCTCGACTCAGAATCTTGTGCATTTGCAGCTCTTCTCAAACCGAAACCCATAATCAAACACGCCACTGCAGTACATTGCTGAGGGAGTGCCGCACTGTCATAGGGTCAGCGCTGAGGGAGCACCGCACTGTCGGAGGGTCAGCGCCGAGGGACCGCCACGCTGTCGGAGGGTCAGTGCTGAGGGAGTGCCGCACTGTCATAGGGTCAGCGCTGAGGGAGCACCGCACTGTCGGAGGGTCAGCGCTGAGGGACCGCCACGCTGTCGGAGGGTCAGAACTGAGGGTGTGCTGCACTGTCATAGGGTCAGTGCTGAGGGTGTGCCGCACTGTCATAGGGTCAGCACTGAGGGACCGCCACGCTGTCGGAGGGTCAGCGCTGAGGGTGTGCCGCACTGTCGGAGGGTCAGCGCTGAGGGAGCGCCACACTGTCGGAGGGTCAGTGCTGAGGGGGTGCTGCACTGTCAGAGGGTCAGTACTGAGGGGGTGCTGCACTGTCGGAGGGTCAGTACTGAGGCAGTGCTGCACTGTCGGAGGGTCAGTACTGAGGGGGTGCTGCACTGTCGGAGGGTCAGTACTGAGGGAGTGCTGCACTGTCGGAGGGTCAGTACTGAGGGGGTGCTGCACTGTCGGACGGTCAGTACTGAGGGAGTGCTGCACTGTCTTTTAGATGAGACATTAAACCAAGGCCCCGTCTGCCCCTCGAGCGGGTGTGAAAGATCCCATGGCCACTATTAGGAAGGAGAACAGGGGGAAATTCTCCCCAGTGTCCTGGGACCGATATTTATCCCTCAACCAACATCACAAAAAACAGATGATCAGGGGCATTATCACATTCCCATTTGTGGGATCTTGCTGTTGCCAAATTGGCTGCTATATTTCCTACATTACAACTAACTTGTTTCAGAAATGAGTCATCATCTCTGAAGAATCTTAAGACATTACGAAGAGATTGAAACTGATGTAAACATAAAGGTTTCATCTCTGTCAGCCACTACTGATGGAATTGTGGACTCTATTTGTGACATTGGTCCCTGTGCTGTGCAGTGACTGCTGGTCATTCTGATATTCATCCTGAATCCAGACACAGCAACTGCCTGAAAACCTTGACCTATGGCCAGAGCAAAGCAATATCTCCTGAGGGACTAGGGCATAGGCACAGACCCTTAGTATTGGCGGTGATACGATGTTTGTCACTGTATAACACTGTGGTACAGTACTGGTGGGACAGGTCTGTCACTGTATAACACTGAGGTACAGCACTGGTGGGGACAGGTCTGTCACTGTATAACACTGGGGTACAGTACTGGTGG
Organism: Isurus oxyrinchus; assembly: GCA_026770705.1. Lineage (NCBI taxonomy): Eukaryota > Metazoa > Chordata > Chondrichthyes > Lamniformes > Lamnidae > Isurus > Isurus oxyrinchus. The sequence goes on from JANJGN010003108.1 coordinate 38,322, forward strand.
GGACAGGTCTGTCACTGTATAACACTGGGGTACAGTACTGGTGGGGACAGGTCTGTCACTGTATAACACTGAGGTACAGCACTGGTGGGGACAGGTCTGTCACTGTCTAACACTGGGGTACAGTACTGGTGGGGACAGGTCTGTCACTGTATAACACTGGGGTACAGTACTGGTGGGGACAGGTAGGTCACTGTATAACACTGGGGTACAGTACTGGTGGTGACGGGTCTGTCACTGTATAACACTGGGGTACGGTACCGGTGGGACAGGTGTGTCACTGTATAACACTGGGGTACAGTACTGGTGGGGACAGGTCTGTCACTGTATAACACTGGGGTACAATACTGGTGGGGACAGGTCTGTCACTGTATAACACTGGGGTACAGTACTGGTGGGGACAGGTCTGTCACTGTATAACACTGGGGTACAGTACTGGTGGGGACAGGTCTGTCACTGTGTAACACTGGGTACAGTACTGGTGGGACAGGTCTGTCACTATATAACACTGGGGTACAATACTGGTGGGGACAGGTCTGTCACTGTATAACACTGGGGTACAGTACTGGTGGGGACAGGTCTGTCACTGTATAACACTGGGGTACAATACTGGTGGGGACAGGTCTGTCACTGTATAACACTGGGGTACAGTACTGGTGGGGACAGGTCTGTCACTGTATAACACTGGGGTACAGTACTGGTGGGGACAGGTCTGTCACTGTGTAACACTGGGTACAGTACTGGTGGGACAGGTCTGTCACTATATAACACTAGGGTACGGTACTGGTGGGACAGGTCTGTCACTGTATAACACTGGGGTACGGTACTGGTGGGGACAGGTAGGTCACTGTATAACACTGGGGTACAGTACTGGTGGTGACGGGTCTGTCACTGTATAACACTGGGGTACGGTACCGGTGGGACAGGTCTGTCACTGTATAACACTGGGGTACAGTACTGGTGGGGACGGGTCTGTTACTGTATAACACTAGGGTACGGTACTGGTGGGGACAGGTCTGTCACTGTATAACACTGGGGTACAGTACTGGTGGGGACAGGTAGGTCACTGTATACCACTAGGGTACGGTACTGGTGGGGACAGGTAGGTCACTGTATAACACTAGGGTACGGTACTGGTGGGGACAGGTAGGTCACTATATAACACTGGGGTACAGGTGCTTGTGGTCTGGGATAAACTTCAGTGGTCTCTGGTAGGGGTCAGTGGTCTGGGGAATCAGACACTGGTCAGTGCTCCTGCAGTACCAGCAGGCTGCATGCTGTGTTAAACAATTGGATAAGGGGCAATGGTGCCTACCTCTCACAACAAAGAACTATTAAACTGACAAAATATTAACTTGAACCAAGGGTGAGGAGATCCAGGAGTAACAAAAATAGGTGTTAGGAGTGAAACTAGGCAAAACAAGGGAGAGTGAGGGAGAATATCGGAGTTGGGAGAACTGGCAGGAATGCGAAGAGGGGATCCATGAACAGGTGCAGGAACCCTGGCTGATTTCCCCTCTCTCTCTCTCTAACCCAGGGATCACTGGACAGTGATCAGGAGCAGGAACCCTGGCTGATTTCCCCTCTCTCTCTAACCCAGGGATCACTGGACAGTGATCAGGAGCAGGAACCCTGGCTGATTTCCCCTCTCTCTCTCTAACCCAGGGATCACTGGACAGTGATCAGGAGCAGGAACCCTGGCTGATTTCCCCTCCCTCTCTCTCTAACCCAGGGGTCACTGGACAGTGATCGGGAACGGGAACCCTGGCTGAGTTAGAGGTCGGAGGTGGTGGGTATTTATTATCAAAAGCAGTCGACTGTTTTAGAGCCTGAGTTGCCGGCAGAGCGCGTGCGTCTGGGTATGAAAAATTGCACACACTCCACATGGCCCACTGGACAGCTTTATTTTCTTAAAGGACAACATGACATCTCACAGATAAACCCAGAGAGAAAGTGGAGAACGTCTGAACGTTAACCACGGCGGGACAAAAAGAAGCCTCTGTACAAACCACCGGGACCAGAAGCCGGGTCCCGACTGACCGGAGTCTTTCCAGGGCCGCATTAGTCTTACAGCCCTGGGTTTTATGTTCACTCGCAGAGGGGTAGGAAGGGGGAATCTCTCAGCCTGCTCTGGGATCTGGATCAAGGCAATGCCAGTCAGATCACCTGCGATTCTGTGGAATGGATGCAGACCTGCATCCATGAGACACATGCAGACATACACACCGACAAACATTCAGTCAAGCGTAGAGACACACACACACACACACACACACACACACACAGACGCAGTGAAACGAGCAGACGGATAGATATAGAGGCAAATTCAAAGACAGGCACAGACACGGATACAGACAAACAGATACAGAGATATGCACTCAAACTTCAAGGTGTGCAGACAGACAAGAACATCCAGACAACTCACACAGACGAAAGACATGGACACCAAGACGACGGTTTGATTCCAGAGGATAGTGAGGAGACAACGACTAGGATCCTGAACTTGCTGATTTTAGCCTCATTCTCTTGTCACCCAGAGCCCATGATACTGCAGGGTCTGGACCCCCAGCCCAGCCAGGAGCTAACTCAACATCAGAGCAGTGGGGAGGAGAGCTAGGATGTTGCTGCTCCGACCAGAGTCAGGGAGAGCGAGGGGGTAATTATCTTAATGCGGGAAGCCCAGAAGAACCAGGAGCGCCTTCAGTCGCAGCCCAGTCAGAGACAGGCCAGTAACTCTCTTCCTGCGTGTCCTACCGCCAACATGAGGGGTAGGGGTTGGAGGGTTGCAGCACACCCATCACAATGTGACCATGTGCATACAGCTCAGCGTGGCGTGGCTGGGTAAGGATCCCGGCTGGAGTCTCTGTGTAAAGACAGACAGGGTGAGCCCTCACTGCCGCTCAAACATGTCCTTCAGAATCTTCATGCTGTCTGTGTAACGGTGCTGGTTCCTGTGCGAGGACTCCTTCCACCTAAAGGAGAAGACCAGAGACTGGCTCAGCTACATCAACTCAAACAGGGAAGGTGCAAAACAAAACCTGAGCCACAATGCAACAGTGACAAACACTGGAGAAGGATTGGTGTCCGTTGGGATTGTGTACAGTGGGAGTGAACGGGAAGGGGTTTGGGTCCATTGGGATTGTGTACAGTGGGAGTGAACGGGAAGGGGTTTGGGTCCATTGGGATTGTGTACAGTGGGAGTGAACGGGAAGGGGTTTGGGTCCATTGGGATTGTGTACAGTGGGAGTGAAGGGGAAGGGGTTTGGGTCCATTGGGATTGTGTACAGTGGGAGTGAACGGGAAGGGGTTTGGGTCCATTGGGATTGTGTACAGTGGGAGTGAAGGGGAAGGGGTTTGGGTCCATTGGGATTGTGTACAGTGGGAGTGAATGGGAAGAAGTTTGGGTCCATTGGGATTGTGTACAGTGGGAGTGAATGGGAAGGGGTTTGGGTCCATTGGGATTGTGTACAGTGGGAGTGAACGGGAAGGGGTTTGGGTCCATTGGGATTGTGTACAGTGGGAGTGAAGGGGAAGGGGTTTGGATCCATTGGGATTGTGTACAGTGGGAGTGAACGGGAAGGGGTTTGGGTCCATTGGGATTGTGTACAGTGGGAGTGAACGGGAAGGGGTTTGGATCCATTGGGATCGTGTACGGTGGGAGTGAACGGGAAGGGGTTTGGGTCCATTGGGATCGTGTACAGTGGGAGTGAACGGGAAGGGGTTTGGGTCCATTGGGATTGTGTACAGTGGGAGTGAACGGGAAGGGGTTTGGGTCCATTGGGATTGTGTACAGTGGGAGTGAATGGGAAGGGGTTTGGGTCCATTGGGATTGTGTACAGTGGGAGTGAATGGGAAGGGGTTTGGGTCCATTGGGATTGTGTACAGTGGGAGTGAATGGGAAGGGGTTTGGGTCCATTGGGATTGTGTACAGTGGGAGTGAACGGGAAGGGGTTTGGGTCCATTGGGATTGTGTACAGTGGGAGTGAAGGGGAAGGGGTTTGGATCCATTGGGATTGTGTACAGTGGGAGTGAACGGGAAGGGGTTTGGGTCCATTGGGATTGTGTACAGTGGGAGTGAACGGGAAGGGGTTTGGATCCATTGGGATCGTGCACAGTGGGAGTGAACGGGAAGGGGTTTGGGTCCATTGGGATCGTGCACAGTGGGAGTGAACGGGAAGGGGTTTGGATTGCCTTTAAGCTAACAAGGATAGATCAATTCCAGGAATTAATGTGAAATGAGGAGACAGTCTGATCTGACACTTTCCCCACAGGGTCTCGAGTGTTGGGACGTGGGTTGTTCAAAGGGGGGACGTTTCAGAATTCGCAGTCTAGAATAGACTCACCTCTGTCGAATCTTCTTCCAGCGATCCATGTGATTGTAGAGCAAGGTGGGTACACCAGGGGCATTACTGCGACTCTGATAGGAACACAGGGTAAATAACATGAAGATTTTCCTGATGGGTAAATACCCTCACCTAGAGTGTTACTGAGTCTTCACAGACCCGCGTCCCGTCACTGTGTGGGGGAATCACAGACACAGACCCGTCACCGTGTGGGGGAATCACAGACACAGACCCACGTCCCGTCACCGTGTGGGGGAATCACAGACACAGACCCACGTCCCGTCACCGTGTGGGGGAATCACAGACACAGACCCGTCACCGTGTGGGGGAATCACAGACACAGACCCACATCCCGTCACCGTGTGGGGGAATCACAGACACAGACCTGCGTCCCGTCACCGTGTGGGGGAATCACAGACACAGTCCCATCACCGTGTGGGGGAATCACAGACACAGACCCACGTCCCGTCACCGTGTAGGGGAATCACAGACACAGACCCACGTCCCGTCACCATGTGGGGGAATCACTGACACACCCGCATCCCGTCACCGTGTGGGGGAATCACAGACACAGACCCGCATCCCGTCACCATGTGGGGGAATACCAGACACAGACCCACGTCCCGTCACCGTGTGGGGGAATCACAGACACAGACCCGTCACCGTGTGGGGGAATCACAGATACCTGTCCCGTCACCGTGTGGGGGAATCACAGACACAGACCCACGTCCCGTCACCGTGTGGGGGAATCACAGACTCAGACCCACATCCCGTCACCGTGTGGGGGAATCACAGACATAGACCCGCGTCCTGTCACCGTGTGGGGGAATCACAGACACAGACTCGCGTCCCGTCACCGTGTGGGGGAATCACAGACCCGTGTCCTGTCACCGTGTGGGGGAATCACAGACACAGACCCACGTCCTGTCACCATGTGGGGGAATCACAGACACAGACCTGCGCCCCATCACCGTGTGGGGGAATCACAGACCCACGTCCCGTCACCGTGTGGGGGAATCACAGACCCGCGTCCCGTCACCATGTGGGGGAATCACAGACACAGACCCGTCACCGTGTGGGGGAATCACAGACACAGACCCACGTCCTGTCACCGTGTGGGGGAATCACAGACACAGACCCGCGTCCCGTCACCGTGTGGGGGAATCACAGACACAGACCCGCGTCCCGTCACCGTGTGGGGGAATCACAGACACAGACCCGCGTCCCGTCACCGTGTGGGGGAATCACAGACACAGACCCGCCTCCCGTCACCGTGTGGGGGAATCACAGACACAGACCCGCGTCCCGTCACCGTGTGGGGGAATCACAGACACAGACCCGCCTCCCGTCACCGTGTGGGGGAATCACAGACACAGACCCGCGTCCCGTCAGCATGTGGGGGAATCACAGACACAGACCTGCGTCCCGTCACCGTGTGGGGGAATCACAGACCCGCGTCCCGTCACCGTGTGGGGGAAATCACAGACACAGACAGACCCACGTCCCATCACCGTGTGGGGGAATCACAGACACAGACCCGTCACCGTGTGGGGGAATCACAGACACAGACCCGCGTCCTGTCACTGTGTGGGGGAATCACAGACACAGACCTGTCACCGTGTGGGGGAATCACAGACACAGACCCGCGTCCCGTCAGCGTGTGGGGGAATCACAGACACAGACCCGTCACCGTGTAGGGGAATCACAGACACAGACCCACGTCCTGTCACCGTGTGGGGGAATCACAGACACAGACCCGTCACCGTGTGGGGGAATCACAGACACAGACCCGCGTCCCGTCACCGTGTGGGAGAATCACAGACACAGACCTGCGTCCCGTCACCGTGTGGGGGAATCACAGACACAGACCCGCGTCCCGTCACCGTGTGGGGGAATCACAGACACAGACCCGTCACCGTGTGGGGGAATCACAGACACAGACCCGCGCCCCGTCACCGTGTGGGGGAATCACAGACACAGACCCGCGCCCCGTCACCGTGTGGGGGAATCACAGACACAGACCCGCGTCCCGTCACCGTGTGGTTACCATGTTGATATCGAGCGGTTTTTCTGTGAAAGGTAGTGGAGAGGGAATGCGCAGACTGACAGGATGGCCTCGTGTGTTCAGGGAGCAGGGGATGGGGACTGGCAGTCTGTAAATATCCTGACACTTCCCGTTCATCACCTCAGCAACCTGCGAAAGGAGAAATCCAATCACTCGTCACTTGTTCCAGAAATCCCAAGGAGCTTCCATATGGAGAGTGTGGCTCACCCTCACACCCCACAACCACCCCTCGCTCCCCTGCCCTGTCTGACCCAGGGTCGTACCCCTCTCCTCACCCTGTGCCCCCCCCACCCCCCCCCCCCCGTGCTCTCTGACCCAGGCAGCAGGAGTAGACCATTCAGCCCATCAAACCTGCCCCACCATTCAATACGATCATGGCTGATCCTGAGCTTCAACTCCATTTACCCGCCTGCTCCCCATATCCCTTAGTTCCACAAGACACCAAAAATCTGTCCATCCCGGCCTTAAACGTACTCAACAATGGAGCATCCACAACCCTGTCGGGTAGAGAAGTCCAAAGCTTCACAACCCTTTGTGTGAAGGAATTTCTCCTCATCTCAGCCCTAAGTGATCAGCTCCTTATCCTGAGACTGTGGCCCCCGTGTTTTAGACTCCCCGACCAGTGGAAACAATCTCTCAGCGCCCACCCCATCGAAGCCCTTCAGAATCTTTTATGTTTCAATGAGATCTCGCCTCTCGTTCTTCTAAACTCCAGAGAATTTACTCAGCCTCTCATCATAGGACAGCCCCCTCATCCCGGGGACGAATCCTTCGCTGTACCGGCTCCTATACAAGTCTATCTTTCCTTAAATGTGGAGACCAAAACTGCACACGGTATTCCAGATGTGGTCTCACCAAACCCCTGTACAACTGCAGCAAGATTTCTTTATTCGTGTCCTCCAATCCCCTGCAGTAAAGGCCAATGTGCTACTCTCCTTCCTAACGGTTTGCCGTGTCCGCGTGCTAACTTTCTGCATTCCTTCTACAAAGACAGCCAAGTCCCTCTGAACCTCAACGTTCACAAGGTTCTCACCTCCTAAAAATAACCTTCTACTTTTCTATTCTCACAACCAAAGTGAGAAACTTCACACTTCCCCACATTATACTCCATCTGCCACCTTGTTGCCCACTAACCTAACCTGTCTATATCTCTTTTCAGTCTCTCTGTGTCCTCCCCGCAGCTTACCTTCCCACCCAGCTTGCTATCATCAGCAAACTTGGATATATTACTCTCTGCCTCTTCATCTAGGTCATTGATATGGATTGTAAATAGCTGAGGTCCCAGCACTGATCCTTGCGGCACTCCACTATTCACTGCCTGCCAATCTGAAAATGTCCCATTTATCCGTACTCTCTGATTCCTGTTGGTTAATCGGTTCTCTATCCATGCTAATATATTACCCCCAACTCCACAAGCTCCCATTTTGCCAATTAACTTTTTGTGTGGCACCTTATCGAATGCCTTTTGGAAATCCAGGTACACTACATCTACTGGTTCCCCTTTATTTACCCTCCTAGTTACATCCTGAAAAAACTCTATAAGAAATTTGTCAAACAGGATTTCCCTTTTGTCAAACTCTGTCTGATCATATATTATTAAGGCTTCCTTAATAGTAGAATTGGGTGGAAAACACCTACTCACCTCCTCATCCTCCAGTGCAGCAGGTGGTTGGGGACTTGGGGTGCGTGCCCCCTCCCGGAGGGTGGGGTTGTTCCTCATCCAGGCCCTGCAGATGGGGTACAGGGGTGTATTCTCATTGAACTGAGCCAGGTCCACACTGCGGTCAAACAGTTTCATTGTGTAGGCATCTGTGGAGCACAACACAGCATCTCAGTCACAACACGTGCGTCAGAGTCCCCCTTATAGACCATTACAGATCCTCTGCATTACAGCCCAACACACACCCTCATTACAGCCCCTCTCTATGACAGCCCAACCCAACCCCTAATTACAACCCCTCGCTATTACAGTCCAACACACCCCCTCATTACAGCCCTTCTCTATACAGCTCAACACACCTCCTCTCTATTACAGCTCAACACATGCCCTCATTACAGCCACTCTCCTTACAGCTCAACACATCCCCTCATTACAGCCCAACATGCCCCCTCTCTATTACAGCCCCTCTATTACAGTCCAACACACACCCTCATTACAGACCCTCTCTATGACAGTCCAACACACCCCCTCATTACAGCCCAACTTGCCCCTCTCTATTCCAACCCCTCTATTACAGTCCAACACACACCCTCATTATAGCCACTCTCCTCATTACAGCCCCTCTCTATTACAGTCCAACACACCCCTCATTACAGCCCCTCTCTATGACAGCCCAACACACCCCCTCATTACAGCCCCTATTACAGCTCAACACATCCCCTCATTACAGCCCAACACGCCCCCTCTCTTTACAGCCCCTCTATTACAGTCCAACACACACCCTCATTGCAGCCACTCTCCTCATTACAGCCCAACACACCCCCTCATTACAGCCGCTCTCCTCATTATAGCCCAACACGCCCCCTCTCTATTACAGCCCAACACACCCACTCATTACAGCCCCTCTCTATTACAGCTCAACACACCTCCTCATTACAGCCCAACATGCCCTCTCTATTCCAACCCCTCTATTACAGTCCAACACACACCCTCATTACAGCCCCTCTCTATTATAGCTCAACACATCCCCTCATTAAAGCCCAACATGCCCCCTCTCTTTACAGCCCTGTATTACAGTCCAACACACACCCTCATTGCAGCCACTCTCGTCATTACAGCCCAACACATCCCCTCATTACAGCTCCTCTCTATGACAGTCCAACACACCCCTCATTACAGCCGCTCTCCTCATTATAGCCCAACACCCACCCCTCTCTATTACAGCCCAACACACCCCCTCATTACAGTCCCTCTCTATTACAGCTCAACACACCCCATCATTATAGCCCAACACACCCCCTCTCTATTACAGCCCCTCTATTACAGTCCAACACACTCACATTACAGCCCCTCTCTATTATAGCTCAACACATCCCCTCATTACAGTCCAACATGCCCCCTTTCTTTACAGCCCCTCTATTACAGCCCAACACACCCCTTCATTACAGCCACTCTCCTCATTACAGCTCAACACATCCCCTCATTACAGCTCCACTCTATGACAGTCCAACACACCCCCTCATTACAGGTCCACTCTATGACAGTCCAACACACCCCCTCATTACAGCCACTCTCCTCATTACAGCCCAACGCACCCCCTCATTACAGACCCTCTCTATGACAGTCCAACACACCCCCTCATTATAGCCCCTCTCTATTACAGCCCAACACACGCCCTCATTACAGTCACTCTCTATTACAGCTCAAAACATCCCCTCATTACAGCCCAACATGCCCCCTCTCTCTTCCAACCCCTCTATTACAGTCCAACACACACCCTCATTATAGCCACTCTCTTTACAGCTCAACACATCCTCTTATTATAGTCCAACACACCCCCTCTCTATTACAGCCCCTCTATTACAGTCCAACACACCCCCTCATTACAGCCCCTCTCTATTACAGCCCAACACAACCCCTCATTACAGCCCCTTTATTACAGTCCAACACACCCCCTCATTACAGCCCCTCTCTATTACAGCCCAACACACCCCCTCATTACAGCCGCTCTTCTCATTATAGCCCAACACCCCCCCTCTCTATTACAGCCCAACACACCCCCTCATTACAGTCCCTCTCTATTACAGCTCAACACACCCCATCATTATAGCCCAACACACTCCCTCTCTATTACAGCCCCTCTATTACAGTCCAACACACCCCCTCATTACAGCCCCTCTCTATTACAGCCCAACATAACCCCTCATTACAGTCCCTCTCTATTACAGTCCAACACACCCCCTCATTACAGCCCCTCTCTATTACAGCCCATCTATTATAGTCCAACACACACCCTCATTATCATCACTCTCCTCATAACAGCCCAACACACCCCCTTATTACAGCCCCTCTCTGTGACAGCTCAACACATCCCCTCATTACAGCCCAACACACACCCTCTCTATTACAGCCCCTCTATTATAGTCCAACACACCCCTTCATTACAGCCACTCTCCTCATTACATCCCAACACAACCCCTCATTACAGCCCCTCTCTATGAGTCTAACACACCCCCTCATTACAGCCACTCTCCATTACAGCCCAAACACCCCCTATCTATTAGAGCCCCTCTATTACAGTCCAACACACCCGCTAATTACAGCCCTCTCTATTACAGTCCAACACACCCCCTCATTAAAACCCTTCTCTATCACAGCCCCTTTCTATTACAGCCCAACAACCCCCTCTCTATTACAGTCCAACACACCCCATCATTACAGCCCCTCTCTAGTACATCTCAACACACCCCCTCTCTATTACAGCCCAACACACGCCCTCATTACAGCCACTCTCATTACAGCTCAACACATCCCCTCATTACAGCCCAACATGCCCCCTCTCCATTACAGCCCAACATGCCCCCTCTCCATTACAGCCCAACACCCCCTCATTACAGCTCTTCTCTATGACAGTCCAACACAGCTACTCTCCTCATTACAGCCCAACACACCCCCTCATTACAGCCCAACATGCTCCCTCTCTATTCCGACCCCTCTATTACAGTCCAACACACACCCTAATTATAGCCACTCTCCTCATTACAGCCCAACACACACCCTCATTACAGCCCCTCTCTATGACAGTCCAACACACCCTCTCTATTACAGTCCAACACACCCCTTCATTACAGCCACTCTCATTACAACTCAACACATCCCCTCATTACAGCCCAACATGCCCCCTCTCTATTACAGCCCCTCTATTACAGTCCAACACAACCCCTCATTACAGACCCTCTCTATGACAGTCCAACACACCCACTCATTATAGCCCTTCTCTATTACAGCCCAACACATGCCCTCATTACAGTCACTCTCTATTACAGCTCAAAACATCCCCTCATTACAGCCCAACATGCCCCCTCTCTATTCCAACCCCTCTATTACAGTCCAGCACACACCCTCATTATAGCCACTCTCCTTACAGCCCAACACACCCCTCATTACAGCCCCTCTCTATGACAGTCCAACACACACCCTCATTACAACCCCTCTCTATTACAGCCCAATGCACTCCCTCATTACAGCCCCTCTCTATGACAGCCCAACATACCCCCTCATTATAGCCCCTATTACAGTCCAACACAATCCTCATTACAGCCCCTCTCTATTACAGCCCAACACACCCCCTCATTACAGCCCCTCTCAATTACAACCCCTCCCTATTACTGTCCAACATACCCTCTCATTACAGCCCATCTCTATTACAGCACCTCTCTATTACAACCCAACACACCCCCTCATGAAAGCCCCTCTCTATTACAGCTTATTACAGCCCAACACAGTCTCTCTCTATGACAGTCCAACACACCCCCTCATTACAGCCCCTCTCTATTACAGCTCAACACATCCTCTTATTATAGCCCAACACACCCCCTCTCTATTAAAGCCCCTCTATTACAGTCCAAAACACCCCCTCATTACAGCCCTCTCTATTACAGCCCAACACAATCCCTCATTACAGCCCCTCTCTATGACAGTCCAACACACCCCCTCATTACAGCGCCTTTCTATTACAGGTCAACACATCCCCTCATTATAGCCCAACACACCCCGTCTCTATTACAGACCCTCTATTACAGTCCAACACACACCCTCATTACAGCCCCAATGACAGCCTAACACACCCCCTTGTTACAGTCCCTCTCTATTACAGCTCAACACACATGCTCGTTACAGCCCTCTCCATTACACCCAACACACACCCCCATTACAGCCCCTCTATATTACAGCCCAACACAACCCCTCATTACAGGCCCTCTCTATTACAGCCCAACGCATACCCTTATTACAGTCCCTCTATTAAGTCCAACACACCTTCATTACAGCCCCTCCCCATTACACCCAACACACATTACAACCCCTCTCCATTACAACTAACACAGCCCCTAAACATTACAGCCCAACACACACCCTGATTATAGCATCTCTCCATTACAGCCAGCTTACACCACCTCAATATAGTCCCTTACCATCAATCTCTGTTCCTTCCCATTACATCGCATCATTACAGTCCATTACAGCCACTTCCCATCATGTTTCGTTACATCACCTCGTTACACCCAATTACACTGCCTACCCATACAACCACTCTTGCTTCTAATAGCCCCATACATCCCTTCCTGGTGACAGCCCCCAGCCAGGTTTCTCCCCTTCAAACCCACCCTCTGAAAGATTCAACTTCACACTCCAGTCCTGGTGTCTGTGTCTGGGTGTGCGTGCTACAGGT
>JANJGN010003109.1:0-51114 GCA_026770705.1 Isurus oxyrinchus
GATAATACAGGGTGCTGCGTGTTTTATACAGGATAATACAGGGATTGCAGCCTTTATTTACAGGATAATACAGGGACAGCACAGTGTTATATACAGGATTATACAGGGACTGCAGTGTATAATATACAGGTAATACAGGGACTGCAGTATGTTATATATAGGATAATAAAGGGACTGCAGTGTGTTATATATTGGATAATACAGGGACTGCAGTGTGTTGTATACAGAATAATACAGGGACTGCAGTGAGATATATACAGGATATTACAGTGACTGCAGTGAGTTATGTACAGGATAATACAGGGACTGCAGTGTGTTATATACAGGATAATCCAGGGACTGCAGCGTGTTATATACAGGATAATAAAGGTACTGCAGCGTGTTATGTACAGGATAATACAGGGACTGCAGTGTGTTATATACAGGATAATACACTCTCTGCAGTGTTTTATATACAGGATAATACAGGGACTGCCGTGTGTTATATACAGATAATGCAGGGACTGCAGTCTGTTATATACAGGATAATACAGGGACTGCAGCGTTTTATATACAGGATAATGCAGGGATTGCAGCATTATTTTACAGGATAATACAGTGATTGCAACATGTTATATACAGTATAATAAAGGGATTGCAGTGTGTTATATACAGGATAATACAGGGAATGCAGTGTGTTATATACAGGATAATACAGGTACTGCAGTGTTTATATACAGGATAATACAGCGACTGCAGTGTGCTATACACAGGATAATACAGGGACTGCAGTGTGTTATATACAGGATAATAAAGGGACTGCAGCGTGTTATATCCAGAATAATACAGGGACTGCAGTGTGTTATATGCAGGATAATACCGGCTCTGCAGTGTTTTATATACAGGATAATACAGGGACTGCTGCGTGTTATATACAGGATAATGCAGGGACTTCAGTCTGTTATATACAGGATAATACAGGGTGCTGAGTGTTTTATACAGGATAATACAGGGATTGCAGCCTTTATTTACAGGATAATACAGGGACAGCACTGTGTTATATGCAGGATTATACAGGGACTGCAGTGCCTAATATACAGGTAATACAGGGACTGCAGTGTGTTATATATAGGATAATACAGTGACTGCAGTGTGTTATATATTGCATAATACAGGGACTGCAGTGTGTGGTATACAGAATAATACAGGGTCTGCAGTGAGATCTATACAGGATATTACAGGGACTGCAGTCTGTTATATACAGGATAATACTAGGACTGCAGTGTGTTATATACAGTATAATACAGGAACTGCAGTCTGTTATATACAGGATAACACAGGGACTACAGCGTGTGAAATACAGGATAATACAGTGACTGCAGTGTGTTATAGACAGGGTAATAAAGGGACTGCAGTGTGTTATATCAAGGATAATACAGCGACTACGTGTGTTATATACAGGATAATACAGGCTCTGCAGTGTTTTATATACAGGATAATACAGGAACTGCTGCATGTTATATACAGGATAATACAGGGACTGCATTGTTTTATATACAGTATAACACAGAGACTGCAGTGTGTTATATACGGGATAATACAGGATATGCAGTGTGTTATATACAGGATAATACAGGGACTGAAGCGTGTTATATACAGGATAATACAGGGACTGCAGTGAGTTATATAAAGGATAATACAGGGACTGCAGTGTGTTATATACAGGATAATACAGGGACTGCAGTGTGTTATATGCAGGATAATACAGGGACTGCAGTGTGTTATATACAGGATAATACACTCTCTGCAGTGTTTTTATATACAGGATAATACAGGGACTGCTGTGTGTTATATACAGGATAATGCAGGGACTGCAGTCTGTGATATGCAGGATAATACAGGACTGCTGCGTGTTATATACAGGATAATACAGGGATTGCAGCATTATTTTACAGGATAATACAGGGACTGCAACATGTTATATGCAATATAATACAGGGATTGCATTGTGTTATATACAGGATAATACAGGACTGCATTGTGTTATATACAGGATAATGCAGGGTCTGCAGAGTTGTATATAGTGGATAATAAAGGGACTGCAGCGTGTTATATAAAGGATAATACAGGGACTGTAGTGTGTTATATACAGGATAATACAGGGTCTAGAGTATTTTATATACAGGATAATACAGGTACTGCAGTGTGTTATATACAGAATAATACAGGGACTGCATTGTCTTATATACAGGATAATACAGGATATGTAGTGTGTTATATACAGGATAATACAGGACTGCAGCGTGTTATATACAGGATAATACAGGGACTGCAGTGTGTTATATACAGAATAATACAGGGACTGCAGTGTGTTATAAACAGTATAATAGCGGGACTGCAGTGTGTTATATACAGGATAATACAGGGACTGCAGCGTGTTATATACAGTATAATACAGGGACTGCAGTGTGTTATATACAGGATAATACAGGAAATGCAGTCTGTTACATAAAGGATAACACAGGGACTGCAGCGTGTTATTTACAGGATAATACAGGGTCGGCAGTGTGTTATAGACAGGGTAATAAAGGGACTGCAGTGTGTTATATACAGGATAATACAGGGACTGCAGTGAGTTATATACAGGATAATACAGGGACTGAAAAGTGTTATATACAGGATAATACATTTTCTACATTGTTTTATATACAGGATAATACAGGTACTGCAGCGTGTTATATACAGAATAATACAGGATATGCAGTGTGTTATATACAGGACAATACAGGACTGCAGCGTGTTATATACAGGATAATACAGGGACTGCAGTGTGTTATATACAGAATAATACAGGGACTGCAGTGTGTTTTATACAGAATAATAGTGGGACTGCAGTGTGTTATATACAGGATAATAGAGGATATGCAGTGTGTTATATACAGGATAATACAGGACTGCAGCGTGATATATACAGGACAATACAGGGACTGCAGTGTGTTATATACAGAATAATACCAGGACTGCAGTGTGTTATATACAGGATAATAGTGGGACTGCAGTGTGTTATATACAGAATAATACAGGATATGCATTGTGTTATATACAGGATAATACAGGGACTGCATTGTGTTGTATATAGGATAATACAACGACTGCAGTGTGTTATATACAGGATAATACAGGGACTGCAGCGTGTTATATGCAGGATAATACAGGGACTGCAGCGTGTGATATACAGAATAATGCAGGGAATGCAGTCTGCTATATAGATGATAATACAGGGACTGCATTGTTTTATACACACGACAATACAGGGACTGCAGTGTGTCATATACAGGATAATACAGGGATGGCAGCGTGTTATATGCAGGATAATACAGGGACTGCAGTGTGTTATATACAGGATAATACACTCTCTGCGCCGTTTTATATACAGGATAATAGAGGGACTGCTGTGTGTTATATACAGGATAATGCAGGGACTGCAGTCTGTTAAATACAGGATAATACAGGGACTGCTGCGTGTTATATGCAGGATAATACAGGGTTTGCTGCATTATTTTACAGGATAATACAGGGACTGCAAAATGTTATATACAGTATAATACAGGGACTGCATTGTGTTATATACAGGATAATACAACGACTGCAATGTGTTATATACAGGATAATACAGGGAATGCTGTGTGTTATATACAGGATAATACAGGACTGCAGCGTGTTATATACAGGATAATACAGGGTCTGCAGTGTGTTATATGCAGATTAATACAGGGACTGCAGTGTGTTATATACAGTATAATACAGGGACTGCACTGTGTTATATACAGGATAATACAGGATATGCAGTGTGTTATATACAGGATAATACAGGGACTGCAGCGTGTTATATAAAGGATAATACAGGGACGGCATTGTGTTATATACAGGATAATACAGGGACTGCAGTGTTTTATATTCGGGATAATACTGGGACTGCACTGTGTTATATACAGGATAATACAGGTACTGCAGTGTTTATATACAGGATAATACAGGGACTGCAGTGTGCTATACACAGGATAATACAGGGACTGCAGTGTGTTATATACAGGATAATAAAGGGACTGCAGCGTGTTATATCCAGGATAATGCATGGACTGCAGTGTGTTATATACAGAAAATACAGGGACTGCAGTGTGTTATATACAGGATAATACAGGATATGCAGTGTGTTATATACAGGATAATACAGTGACTGCAGCGTGTTATATACAGGATAATACAGGGACGGCATTGCGTTATATACAGGATAATACAGGGACTGCGGTGTTTTATATTCGGGATAATACTGGGACTGCAGTGTGTTATATACAGGATAATACAGGTACTGCAGCGTGTTATATACAGGATAATAATGGTACTGCAGCGTGTTATATACAGGATAATACAGGGACTGCAATGTTTTATATACAGGATAATACAGAGACTGCTGTGTGTTATGTGCAGGATAATGCAGGGACTGCAGTCTGTTATATACAGGATAATACAGGGACTGCTGCGTGTTATATACAGGATAAAACAGGGTTTGCAGCGTTTATTTACAGGATAATACAGGGACTGCAAGGTGTTATATACATTATAATACAGGGACTGCAGTGTGTTATATACAGAATAATACAGCGACTGCAGTGTGTTATATGTTGGATAATACAGGGACTGCAGTGTGTTGAATACAGAATAATACAGGGACTGCAGTGAGTTATATACAGGATAATACAGGGAATGCAGTCTGTTATATACAGGATAATACCAGGACTGCAGTGTCTTATATACAGGATAATACAGGAAATGCAGTCTGTTATATACAGGATAATACAGGGACTGCAAGGTGTTATATACATTATAATACAGGGACTGCAGTGTGTTATATACAGAATAATCCAGCGACTGCAGTGTGTTATATGTTGGATAATACAGGGACTGCAGTGTGTTGAATACAGAATAATACAGGGACTGCAGTGAGTTATATACAGGATAATACAGGGAATGCAGTCTGTTATATACAGGATAATACCAGGACTGCAGTGTCTTATATACAGGATAATACAGGAAATGCAGTCTGTTATATACAGGATAATACAGGGACTGCAGCGTGTTATATAAAGGATAAAGCAGGGACTGCAGTCTGCTATATACAGGATAATACAGGGACTGCATTATTTTATATACAGGATAATACAAGGACTGCAGTGTGTTATATACGGATAATACAGAGACTGCAGTGTGTTATATACAGGATAATACCAGGATTGCAGTGTTTTATACACACGATAATACAGGGACTGCAGTGTGTCATATACAGGATAATACAGGGACGGCAGCGTGTTATATGCAGGATAATACAGGGACTGCAGTGTGTTATATACAGGATAATATACTCTCTGCACCGTTTTATATATAGGATAATACAGGGACTGCTGTGTGTTATATACAGGATAATGCAGGGACTGCAGTCTGTTAAATACAGGATAATACAGGGACTGCTGCGTGTTATATGCAGGAAAATACAGGGTTTGCTGCATTATTTTACAGGATAATACAGGGACTGCAACATGTTATATACAGTATAATACAGGGACTGCATTGTGTTATATACAGGATAATACAGCGACTGCAATGTGTTATATACAGGATAATACAGGGAATGCTGTGTGTTATATACAGGATAATACAGGACTGCAGCGTGTTATATACAGGAAAATACAGGGTCTGCAGTGTGTTATATGCAGAATAATACAGGGACTGCAGTGTGTTATATACAGTATAATACAGGGACTGAAGTGTGTTATATACAGGATAATAAAGGATATGCAGTGTGTTATATACAGGATAATACAGGGACTGCAGCGTGTTATATAAAGGATAATACAGGGACGGCATTGTGTTATATACAGGATAATACAGGGACTGCAGTGTTTTATATTCGGGATAATACATGGACTGCATTGTGTTATATGCAGGATAATACAGGCACTGCAGTG
Source organism: Isurus oxyrinchus (assembly GCA_026770705.1). Lineage (NCBI taxonomy): Eukaryota > Metazoa > Chordata > Chondrichthyes > Lamniformes > Lamnidae > Isurus > Isurus oxyrinchus. Next base: position 6,003 of record JANJGN010003109.1, read on the forward strand.
TTTTATATGCAGGATAATACAGGGACTGCTGCGTGTTATATACAGGATAATGCAGGGATTTCAGTCTGTTATATACAGGATAATACAGGGTGCTGCGTGTTTTATACAGGATAATACAGGGATTGCAGCCTTTATTTACAGGATAATACAGGGACAGCACAGTGTTATATACAGGATTATACAGGGACTGCAGTGCCTAATATACAGGTAATACAGGGACTGCAGTGTTTTATATATAGGATAATAAAGGGACTGCAGTGTGTTATATATTGGATAATACAGGGACTGCAGTGTGTTGTATACAGAATAATACAGGGACTGCAGTGAGATATATACAGGATATTACAGGGACTGCAGTCTGTTATATACAGGATAATACGAGGACTGCAGTGTGTTATATACAGTACAATACAGCAACTGCAGTCTGTTATATACAGGATAACACAGGGACTACAGCGTGTTATATGCTGGATAATACAGTGACTGCAGTGTGTTATAGACAGGGTAATAAAGGGACTGCAGTGTGTTATATCCAGAAAATACAGCGACTGCAGTGTGTTATATATAGGATAATACAGGCTCTGCAGTGTTTTATATACAGGATAATACAGGGACTGCTACATGTTATATACAGGATAATGCAGGGACACACTCTGTAATGTACAGGATAATACAGGGACTGCAACGTTTTATACACAGGATAACACAGGGACTGCAGTGAGTTATGTACAGGATAATACAGGACTGCAGTGTGATATATACAGGATAATCCAGGGACTGCAGCGTGTTATATACAGGATAATAAAGGTACTGCAGCGTGTTATGTACAGGATAATACAGGGACTGCAGTGTGTTATATAGAGGATAATACACTCTCTGCAGTGTTTTATATACAGGATAATAGAGGGACTGCTGTGTGTTATATACAGGAAAATGCAGGGACTGCAGTCTGTTATATACAGGATAATACAGGGACTGCAGCGTGTTATATACAGATAATGCAGGGATTGCAGCATTATTTTACAGGATAATACAGGGACTGCAACATGTTATATACAGTATAATACAGGGACTGCATCGTGTTACATACAGGATAATACAGGGACTGCAGTGTGTTATATACAGGATAATGCAGGGTCTGCAGAGTGTTATGTAGTGGATAATAAAGGGACTGCAGCGTGTTATATAAAGGATAATACAGGGACTGCAGTGTGTTATATACAGTATAATACAGGGACTGCAGTGTATAATATACAGGATAATACAGGATATGCAGTGTGTTATATACAGGATAATACAGGGACTGCAGCGTGTTATATAAAGGATAATACAGAGACTGCAGTGTGTTGTATACAGGATAATGCAGGGTCTGCAGAGTGTTATATAGTGGATAATAAAGGGACTGCAGCGTGTTATATAAAGGATAATACAGGGACTGCAGTGTGTTATATACAGGATAATACAGGGACTGCAGTGTTTTATATTCGGGATAATACTGGGACTGCACTGTGTTATATACAGGACAATACAGGTACTGCAGTGTTTATATACAGGATAATACAGGGACTGCAGTGTGCTATACACAGGATAATACAGGGACTGCAGTGTGTTATATACAGGATAATACAGGGACTGCAGCGTGTTATATCCAGAATAATACAGGGACTGCAGTGTGTTATATGCAGGATAATACCGGCTCTGCAGTGTTTTTTTATACAGGATAATACAGGGACTGCTGCGTGTTATATACAGGATAATGCAGGGACTTCAGTCTGTTATATACAGGATAATACAGGGTGCTGAGTGTTTTATACAGGATAATACAGGGATTGCAGCCTTTATTTACAGGATAATACAGGGACAGCACTGTGTTATATACAGGATTATACAGGGACTGCAGTGCCTAATATACAGGTAATACAGGGACTGCAGTGTGTTATATATTGGATAATACAGGGACTGCAGTGTGTTATATATTGGATAATACAGGGACTGCAGTGTGTTGTATACAGAATAATACAGGGACTGCAGTGAGATATATACAGGATATTACAGGGACTGCAGTCTGTTATATACAGGATAATACTAGGACGGCAGTGTGTTATATACAGTATAATACAGGAACTGCAGTCTGTTATATACAAGATAACACAGGGACTACAGCGTGTGAAATACAGGATAATACAGTGACTGCAGTGTGTTATAGACAGGGTAATAAAGGGACTGCAGTGTGTTATATCCAGGATAATACAGCGACTGCAGTGTGTTATATACAGGATAATACAGGCTCTGCAGTGTTTTATATACAGGATAATACAGGGACTGCTGCATGTTATATACAGGATAATACAGGGACTGCAGAGTGTTATATATAGTATAATACAGGGACTGCAGTGTGTTATATACGGGATAATACAGGATATGCAGTGTGTTATATACGGGATAATACAGGGACTGCAGCGTGTTATATACAGGATAATACAGGGACTGCAGTGAGTTATATACAGGATAATACTGGTACTGCAGTGTGTTATATACAGGATAATACAGGGACTGCAGTGTGTTATATACAGGATAATAAAGGTACTGCATTGTGTTATGTACAGGATAATACAGGGTCTGCAGTGTGTTATATACAGGATAATACACTCTCTGCAGTGTTTTATATACAGGATAATACAGGGACTGCTGTGTGTTATATACAGGATAATGCAGGGACTGCAGTCTGTTATATACAGGATAATACAGGGACTGCTGCGTGTTATATACAGGATAATACAGGGATTGCAGCATTATTTTACAGGATAATACAGGGACTGCAACATGTTATATGCATTATAATACAGGGACTGCATTGTGTTATATACAGGATAATACAGGGACTGCATTGTGTTATATACAGGATAATGCAGGGTCTGCAGAATGTATATAGTGGATAATAAAGGGACTGAAGCGTGTTATATACAGGATAATACAGGGACTGTAGTGTGTTATATACAGGATAATACAGGGTCTACAGTATTTTATATACAGGATAATACAGGTACTGCAGCGTGTTATATACAGAATAATACAGGGACAGCATTGTCTCATATACAGGATAATACAGGATATGCAGTGTGTTATATACAGGATAATACAGGGACTGCAGTGTTTTATATTCGGGATAATACTGGGACTGCACTGTGTTATATACAGGACAATACAGGTACTGCAGTGTTTATATACAGGATAATACAGGGACTGCAGTGTGCTATACACAGGATAATACAGGGACTGCAGTGTGTTATATACAGGATAATACAGGGACTGCAGCGTGTTATATCCAGAATAATACAGGGACTGCAGTGTGTTATATGCAGGATAATACCGGCTCTGCAGTGTTTTATATACAGGATAATACAGGGACTGCTGCGTGTTATATACAGGATAATGCAGGGACTTCAGTCTGTTATATACAGGATAATACAGGGTGCTGAGTGTTTTATACAGGATAATACAGGGATTGCAGCCTTTATTTACAGGATAATACAGGGACAGCACTGTGTTATATACAGGATTATACAGGGACTGCAGTGCCTAATATACAGGTAATACAGGGACTGCAGTGTGTTATATATTGGATAATACAGGGACTGCAGTGTGTTATATATTGGATAATACAGGGACTGCAGTGTGTTGTATACAGAATAATACAGGGACTGCAGTGAGATATATACAGGATATTACAGGGACTGCAGTCTGTTATATACAGGATAATACTAGGACGGCAGTGTGTTATATACAGTATAATACAGGAACTGCAGTCTGTTATATACAGGATAACACAGGGACTACAGCGTGTGAAATACAGGATAATACAGTGACTGCAGTGTGTTATAGACAGGGTAATAAAGGGACTGCAGTGTGTTATATCCAGGATAATACAGCGACTGCAGTGTGTTATATACAGGATAATACAGGCTCTGCAGTGTTTTATATACAGGAAAATACAGGGACTGCTGCATGTTATATACAGGATAATACAGGGACTGCAGTGTGTTATATTATAGTATAATACAGGGACTGCAGTGTGTTATATACGGGATAATACAGGATATGCAGTGTGTTATATACAGGATAATACAGGGACTGCAGCGTGTTATATACAGGATAATACAGGGACTGCAGTGAGTTATATACAGGATAATACAGGTACTGCAGTGTGTTATATACAGGATAATACAGGGACTGCAGTGTGTTATATACAGGATAATACACTCTCTGCAGTGTTTTATATACAGGATAATACAGGGACTGCTGTGTGTTATATACAGGATAATGCAGGGACTGCAGTCTGTTATATACAGGATAATACAGGGACTGCTGCGTGTAATATACAGGATAATACAGGGATTGCAGCATTATTTTACAGGATAATACAGGGACTGCAACATGTTATATGCATTATAATACAGGGACTGCATTGTGTTATATACAGGATAATACAGGGACTGCATTGTGTTATATACAGGATAATACAGGGACTGCATTGTGTTATATACAGGATAATGCAGGGTCTGCAGAATGTATATAGTGGATAATAAAGGGACTGAAGCGTGTTATATACAGGATAATACAGGGACTGTAGTGTGTTATATACAGGATAATACAGGGTCTACAGTATTTTATATACAGGATAATACAGGTACTGCAGCGTGTTATATACAGAATAATACAGGGACTGCATTGTCTCATATACAGGATAATACAGGATATGCAGTGTGTTATATACAGGATAATACAGGGACTGCAGTGTTTTATATTCGGGATAATACTGGGACTGCACTGTGTTATATACAGGACAATACAGGTACTGCAGTGTTTATATACAGGATAATACAGGGACTGCAGGTGTGCTATACACAGGATAATACAGGGACTGCAGTGTGTTATATACAGGATAATACAGGGACTGCAGCGTGTTATATCCAGAATAATACAGGGACTGCAGTGTGTTATATGCAGGATAATACCGGCTCTGCAGTGTTTTATATACAGGATAATACAGGGACTGCTGCGTGTTATATACAGGATAATGCAGGGACTTCAGTCTGTTATATACAGGATAATACAGGGTGCTGAGTGTTTTATACAGGATAATACAGGGATTGCAGCCTTTATTTACAGGATAATACAGGGACAGCACTGTGTTATATACAGGATTATACAGGGACTGCAGTGCCTAATATACAGGTAATACAGGGACTGCAGTGTGTTATATATTGGATAATACAGGGACTGCAGTGTGTTATATATTGGATAATACAGGGACTGCAGTGTGTTGTATACAGAATAATACAGGGACTGCAGTGAGATATATACAGGATATTACAGGGACTGCAGTCTGTTATATACAGGATAATACTAGGACGGCAGTGTGTTATATACAGTATAATACAGGAACTGCAGTCTGTTATATACAGGATAACACAGGGACTACAGCGTGTGAAATACAGGATAATACAGTGACTGCAGTGTGTTATAGACAGGGTAATAAAGGGACTGCAGTGTGTTATATCCAGGATAATACAGCGACTGCAGTGTGTTATATACAGGATAATACAGGCTCTGCAGTGTTTTATATACAGGAAAATACAGGGACTGCTGCATGTTATATACAGGATAATACAGGGACTGCAGTGTGTTATATATAGTATAATACAGGGACTGCAGTGTGTTATATACGGGATAATACAGGATATGCAGTGTGTTATATACAGGATAATACAGGGACTGCAGCGTGTTATATACAGGATAATACAGGGACTGCAGTGAGTTATATACAGGATAATACAGGTACTGCAGTGTGTTATATACAGGATAATACAGGGACTGCAGTGTGTTATATACAGGATAATAAAGGTACTGCATTGTGTTATGTACAGGATAATACAGGGACTGCAGTGTGTTATATACAGGATAATACACTCTCTGCAGTGTTTTATATACAGGATAATACAGGGACTGCTGTGTGTTATATACAGGATAATGCAGGGACTGCAGTCTGTTATATACAGGATAATACAGGGACTGCTGCGTGTTATATACAGGATAATACAGGGATTGCAGCATTATTTTACAGGATAATACAGGGACTGCAACATGTTATATGCATTATAATACAGGGACTGCATTGTGTTATATACAGGATAATACAGGGACTGCATTGTGTTATATACAGGATAATGCAGGGTCTGCAGAATGTATATAGTGGATAATAAAGGGACTGCAGCGTGTTATTTACAGGATAATACAGGGTCTGCAGTGTGTTATAGACAGGGTAATAAAGGGACTGCAGTGTGTTATATACAGGATAATACAGGGACTGCAGTGTGTTATATACAGCTTAATACAGGGACTGCAGTGAGATATAGACAGGATAATACAGGGACTGTAGTGTGTTATATACAGGATAATACAGGGACTGCAGTGTGTTATATACAGGATAATACAGGGACTGTAGTGTGTTATATACAGGATAATACATTTTCTACATGGTTTTATATACAGGATAATGCAGGTACTGCAGCGTGTTATATACAGAATAATACAGGGACTGCATTGTGTTATATACAGGATGATACAGGATATGCAGTGTGTTATATACAGGATAATACAGGACTGCAGCGTGTTATATACAGGATAATACAGGGACTGCAGTGTGTTATATACAGAATAATACAGGGACTGCAGTGTGTTTTATACAGAATAATAGAGGGACTGCAGTGTGTTTTATACAGGATAATACAGGATATGCAGTGTGTTATATACAGAATAATACAGGACTGCAGCGTGTTATATACAGGATAATTCCGGGACTGCAGTGTGTTATATAAAGCATAATACAGGGACTGCAGTGTGTTATATACAGGATAATAGCGGGACTGCAGTGTGTTATAGACAGGATAATACAGGATATGCATTGTTTTATATACAGGATAATACATGGACTGCATTGTGTTATATACAGGATAATACAACGACTGCAGTGTGTTATATACAGTATAATACAGGGACTGCAGTGTGTTATATGCAGGATAATACAGGGACTGCAGTGTGTTATATACAGGATAATACAGGGACTGCATTGTGTTATATACAGGATAATACAGCGACTGCATTGTGTTATATACAGGATAATACAGGGACTTCAGTGTTTTATATACAGGATAATACATGGACTGCAGTGTGTTAATTATTGGATAATACAGGGACTGCAGTGTTTTGTATACAGAATAATACAGGGACTGCAGCCTGTTATATACAGAATAATGCAGGGAATGCAGACTGTTATATACAGGATAATACAGGGACTGCATTGTTTTATATACAGGATAATACAAGGACTGCAGTGTGTTATATACGGGATATTACAGGGACTGCAGAGTGATATATACAGAATAATGCAGGGACGGCAGTGTGTTATATACAGTATAATAGCGGGACTGCAGTGTGCTATATACAGGATAATACAGGATATGCAGCGTGTTATATACAGGATAATACAGGGACTGCAGTGTGTTATATACAGGATAATACAGGGACTGCATTGTGTTATATACAGGATAATACAGGGACTGCAGTGTGTTATATACAGGATAATACAGGGACTGCAGTGTGTCATATACAGGATAATACATGGCCTGCAGTGTGTTAATTATTGGTTAATACAGGGACTTCACTGTTTTGTATACAGAATAATACAGGGACTGCAGCGTGTTACATACAGAATAATGGAGGGACTTCAGTCTGTTATATACAGGATTATACAGGGACTGCATTGTTTTATATACAGGATAATACAAGGACTGCAGTGTGTTATATACAGGATATTACAGGGACTGCAGTGTGTTATATACAGGATAATACCAGGACTGCAGTCTGTTATATACAGGATAATACAAGAACTGCAGTGTGTTATATAGAGGATAACACAGGGACTGCAGCTTGTTATATACAGGATAATACAGGGACTGCAGTGTGTTATATAAAGGATAATAAAGGTACTGCAGCGTGTTATATACAAGATAATAAAGGTACTGCAGCGTGTTATATACAGGGTAATACAGGGACTGCAATGTTTTATATACAGGATAATACAGGGACTGCTGTGTGTTATGTACAGGATAATGCAGGGACTGCAGTCTGTTATATACAGGATAATACAGGGACTGCTGCTTGTTATATACAGGATAAAACAGTGTTTGCAGCGTTTATTTACAGGATAATACAGGGACTGCAAGGTGTTATATACAGTATAATACAGGGACTGCAGTGTGTTATATGCAGGATAACACACGACTGCAGTGTGTTATATGTTGGATAATACAGGGACTGCAGTGTGTTATATACAGAATAATACAGGGACTGCAGTGTGTTATATACAGTATAATAGCGGGACTGCAGTGTGTTATATACAGGATAATACGGGATAAGCATTGTGTTATATATAGGATAATACAGGGACTGCAGCGTGTTATATGGAGGATAATACAGGGACTGCAGTGTGTTTTATACAGGATAATACAGGGACTGCATTGTGTTATATACAGGATAATCCAGGGACTGCAGCGTGTTATATACAGGATAATAAAGGTACTGCAGCGTGTTATGTACAGGATAATACAGGGACTGCAGTGTGTTATATAGAGGATAATACACTCTCTGCAGTGTTTTTTATACAGGATAATAGAGGGACTGCAGTGTGTTATATACAGGATAATACAGGGACTGCAGTGTTTTATATTCGGGATAATACTGGGACTGCACTGTGTTATATACAGGACAATACAGGTACTGCAGTGTTTATATACAGGATAATACAGGGACTGCAGTGTGCTATACACAGGATAATACAGGGACTGCAGTGTGTTATATACAGGATAATACAGGGACTGCAGCGTGTTATATCCAGAATAATACAGGGACTGCAGTGTGTTATATGCAGGATAATACCGGCTCTGCAGTGTTTTTTTATACAGGATAATACAGGGACTGCTGCGTGTTATATACAGGATAATGCAGGGACTTCAGTCTGTTATATACAGGATAATACAGGGTGCTGAGTGTTTTATACAGGATAATACAGGGATTGCAGCCTTTATTTACAGGATAATACAGGGACAGCACTGTGTTATATACAGGATTATACAGGGACTGCAGTGCCTAATATACAGGTAATACAGGGACTGCAGTGTGTTATATATTGGATAATACAGGGACTGCAGAGTGTTATATATTGGATAATACAGGGACTGCAGTGTGTTGTATACAGAATAATACAGGGACTGCAGTGAGATATATACAGGATATTACAGGGACTGCAGTCTGTTATATACAGGATAATACTAGGACGGCAGTGTGTTATATACAGTATAATACAGGAACTGCAGTCTGTTATATACAAGATAACACAGGGACTACAGCGTGTGAAATACAGGATAATACAGTGACTGCAGTGTGTTATAGACAGGGTAATAAAGGGACTGCAGTGTGTTATATCCAGGATAATACAGCGACTGCAGTGTGTTATATACAGGATAATACAGGCTCTGCAGTGTTTTATATACAGGATAATACAGGGACTGCTGCATGTTATATACAGGATAATACAGGGACTGCAGAGTGTTATATATAGTATAATACAGGGACTGCAGTGTGTTATATACGGGATAATACAGGATATGCAGTGTGTTATATACGGGATAATACAGGGACTGCAGCGTGTTATATACAGGATAATACAGGGACTGCAGTGAGTTATATACAGGATAATACTGGTACTGCAGTGTGTTATATACAGGATAATACAGGGACTGCAGTGTGTTATATACAGGATAATAAAGGTACTGCATTGTGTTATGTACAGGATAATACAGGGTCTGCAGTGTGTTATATACAGGATAATACACTCTCTGCAGTGTTTTATATACAGGATAATACAGGGACTGCTGTGTGTTATATACAGGATAATGCAGGGACTGCAGTCTGTTATATACAGGATAATACAGGGACTGCTGCGTGTTATATACAGGATAATACAGGGATTGCAGCATTATTTTACAGGATAATACAGGGACTGCAACATGTTATATGCATTATAATACAGGGACTGCATTGTGTTATATACAGGATAATACAGGGACTGCATTGTGTTATATACAGGATAATGCAGGGTCTGCAGAATGTATATAGTGGATAATAAAGGGACTGAAGCGTGTTATATACAGGATAATACAGGGACTGTAGTGTGTTATATACAGGATAATACAGGGTCTACAGTATTTTATATACAGGATAATACAGGTACTGCAGCGTGTTATATACAGAATAATACAGGGACTGCATTGTCTCATATACAGGATAATACAGGATATGCAGTGTGTTATATACAGGATAATACAGGGACTGCAGTGTTTTATATTCGGGATAATACTGGGACTGCACTGTGTTATATACAGGACAATACAGGTACTGCAGTGTTTATATACAGGATAATACAGGGACTGCAGTGTGCTATACACAGGATAATACAGGGACTGCAGTGTGTTATATACAGGATAATACAGGGACTGCAGCGTGTTATATCCAGAATAATACAGGGACTGCAGTGTGTTATATGCAGGATAATACCGGCTCTGCAGTGTTTTATATACAGGATAATACAGGGACTGCTGCGTGTTATATACAGGATAATGCAGGGACTTCAGTCTGTTATATACAGGATAATACAGGGTGCTGAGTGTTTTATACAGGATAATACAGGGATTGCAGCCTTTATTTACAGGATAATACAGGGACAGCACTGTGTTATATACAGGATTATACAGGGACTGCAGTGCCTAATATACAGGTAATACAGGGACTGCAGTGTGTTATATATTGGATAATACAGGGACTGCAGTGTGTTATATATTGGATAATACAGGGACTGCAGTGTGTTGTATACAGAATAATACAGGGACTGCAGTGAGATATATACAGGATATTACAGGGACTGCAGTCTGTTATATACAGGATAATACTAGGACGGCAGTGTGTTATATACAGTATAATACAGGAACTGCAGTCTGTTATATACAGGATAACACAGGGACTACAGCGTGTGAAATACAGGATAATACAGTGACTGCAGTGTGTTATAGACAGGGTAATAAAGGGACTGCAGTGTGTTATATCCAGGATAATACAGCGACTGCAGTGTGTTATATACAGGATAATACAGGCTCTGCAGTGTTTTATATACAGGAAAATACAGGGACTGCTGCATGTTATATACAGGATAATACAGGGACTGCAGTGTGTTATATATAGTATAATACAGGGACTGCAGTGTGTTATATACGGGATAATACAGGATATGCAGTGTGTTATATACAGGATAATACAGGGACTGCAGCGTGTTATATACAGGATAATACAGGGACTGCAGTGAGTTATATACAGGATAATACAGGTACTGCAGTGTGTTATATACAGGATAATACAGGGACTGCAGTGTGTTATATACAGGATAATAAAGGTACTGCATTGTGTTATGTACAGGATAATACAGGGACTGCAGTGTGTTATATACAGGATAATACACTCTCTGCAGTGTTTTATATACAGGATAATACAGGGACTGCTGTGTGTTATATACAGGATAATGCAGGGACTGCAGTCTGTTATATACAGGATAATACAGGGACTGCTGCGTGTTATATACAGGATAATACAGGGATTGCAGCATTATTTTACAGGATAATACAGGGACTGCAACATGTTATATGCATTATAATACAGGGACTGCATTGTGTTATATACAGGATAATACAGGGACTGCATTGTGTTATATACAGGATAATACAGGGACTGCATTGTGTTATATACAGGATAATGCAGGGTCTGCAGAATGTATATAGTGGATAATAAAGGGACTGAAGCGTGTAATATACAGGATAATACAGGGACTGTAGTGTGTTATATACAGGATAATACAGGGTCTACAGTATTTTATATACAGGATAATACAGGCACTGCAGCGTGTTATATACAGAATAATACAGGGACTGCATTGTCTCATATACAGGATAATACAGGATATGCAGTGTGTTATATACAGGATAATACAGGGACTGCAGTGTTTTATATTCGGGATAATACTGGGACTGCACTGTGTTATATACAGGACAATACAGTTACTGCAGTGTTTATATACAGGATAATACAGGGACTGCAGTGTGCTATACACAGGATAATACAGGGACTGCAGTGTGTTATATACAGGATAATACAGGGACTGCAGCGTGTTATATCCAGAATAATACAGGGACTGCAGTGTGTTATATGCAGGATAATACCGGCTCTGCAGTGTTTTATATACAGGATAATACAGGGACTGCTGCGTGTTATATACAGGATAATGCAGGGACTTCAGTCTGTTATATACAGGATAATACAGGGTGCTGAGTGTTTTATACAGGATAATACAGGGATTGCAGCCTTTATTTACAGGATAATACAGGGACAGCACTGTGTTATATACAGGATTATACAGGGACTGCAGTGCCTAATATACAGGTAATACAGGGACTGCAGTGTGTTATATATTGGATAATACAGGGACTGCAGTGTGTTATATATTGGATAATACAGGGACTGCAGTGTGTTGTATACAGAATAATACAGGGACTGCAGTGAGATATATACAGGATATTACAGGGACTGCAGTCTGTTATATATACAGGATAATACTAGGACGGCAGTGTGTTATATACAGTATAATACAGGAACTGCAGTCTGTTATATACAGGATAACACAGGGACTACAGCGTGTGAAATACAGGATAATACAGTGACTGCAGTGTGTTATAGACAGGGTAATAAAGGGACTGCAGTGTGTTATATCCAGGATAATACAGCGACTGCAGTGTGTTATATACAGGATAATACAGGCTCTGCAGTGTTTTATATACAGGAAAATACAGGGACTGCTGCATGTTATATACAGGATAATACAGGGACTGCAGTGTGTTATATATAGTATAATACAGGGACTGCAGTGTGTTATATACGGGATAATACAGGATATGCAGTGTGTTATATACAGGATAATACAGGGACTGCAGCGTGTTATATACAGGATAATACAGGGACTGCAGTGAGTTATATACAGGATAATACAGGTACTGCAGTGTGTTATATACAGGATAATACAGGGACTGCAGTGTGTTATATACAGGATAATAAAGGTACTGCATTGTGTTATGTACAGGATAATACAGGGACTGCAGTGTGTTATATACAGGATAATACACTCTCTGCAGTGTTTTATATACAGGATAATACAGGGACTGCTGTGTGTTATATACAGGATAATGCAGGGACTGCAGTCTGTTATATACAGGATAATACAGGGACTGCTGCGTGTTATATACAGGATAATACAGGGATTGCAGCATTATTTTACAGGATAATACAGGGACTGCAACATGTTATATGCATTATAATACAGGGACTGCATTGTGTTATATACAGGATAATACAGGGACTGCATTGTGTTATATACAGGATAATGCAGGGTCTGCAGAATGTATATAGTGGATAATAAAGGGACTGCAGCGTGTTATTTACAGGATAATACAGGGTCTGCAGTGTGTTATAGACAGGGTAATAAAGGGACTGCAGTGTGTTATATACAGGATAATACAGGGACTGCAGTGTGTTATATACAGCTTAATACAGGGACTGCAGTCAGATATAGACAGGATAATACAGGGACTGTAGTGTGTTATATACAGGATAATACAGGGACTGCAGTGTGTTATATATAGGATAATACAGGGACTGTAGTGTGTTATATACAGGATAATACATTTTCTACATGGTTTTATATACAGGATAATGCAGGTACTGCAGCGTGTTATATACAGAATAATACAGGGACTGCATTGTGTTATATACAGGATGATACAGGATATGCAGTGTGTTATATACAGGATAATACAGGACTGCAGCGTGTTATATACAGGATAATACAGGGACTGCAGTGTGTTATATACAGAATAATACAGGGACTGCAGTGTGTTTTATACAGAATAATAGAGGGACTGCAGTGTGTTTTATACAGGATAATACAGGATATGCAGTGTGTTATATACAGAATAATACAGGACTGCAGCGTGTTATATACAGGATAATTCCGGGACTGCAGTGTGTTATATAAAGCATAATACAGGGACTGCAGTGTGTTATATACAGGATAATAGCGGGACTGCAGTGTGTTATAGACAGGATAATACAGGATATGCATTGTTTTATATACAGGATAATACATGGACTGCATTGTGTTATATACAGGATAATACAACGACTGCAGTGTGTTATATACAGTATAATACAGGGACTGCAGTGTGTTATATGCAGGATAATACAGGGACTGCAGTGTGTTATATACAGGATAATACAGGGACTGCATTGTGTTATATACAGGATAATACAGCGACTGCATTGTGTTATATACAGGATAATACAGGGACTTCAGTGTTTTATATACAGGATAATACATGGACTGCAGTGTGTTAATTATTGGATAATACAGGGACTGCAGTGTTTTGTATACAGAATAATACAGGGACTGCAGCCTGTTATATACAGAATAATGCAGGGAATGCAGACTGTTATATACAGGATAATACAGGGACTGCATTGTTTTATATACAGGATAATACAAGGACTGCAGTGTGTTATATCCAGGATAATACAGCGACTGCAGTGTGTTATATACAGGATAATACAGGCTCTGCAGTGTTTTATATACAGGAAAATACAGGGACTGCTGCATGTTATATACAGGATAATACAGGGACTGCAGTGTGTTATATATAGTATAATACAGGGACTGCAGTGTGTTATATACGGGATAATACAGGATATGCAGTGTGTTATATACAGGATAATACAGGGACTGCAGCGTGTTATATACAGGATAATACAGGGACTGCAGTGAGTTATATACAGGATAATACAGGTACTGCAGTGTGTTATATACAGGATAATACAGGGACTGCAGTGTGTTATATACAGGATAATAAAGGTACTGCATTGTGTTATGTACAGGATAATACAGGGACTGCAGTGTGTTATATACAGGATAATACACTCTCTGCAGTGTTTTATATACAGGATAATACAGGGACTGCTGTGTGTTATATACAGGATAATGCAGGGACTGCAGTCTGTTATATACAGGATAATACAGGGACTGCTGCGTGTTATATACAGGATAATACAGGGATTGCAGCATTATTTTACAGGATAATACAGGGACTGCAACATGTTATATGCATTATAATACAGGGACTGCATTGTGTTATATACAGGATAATACAGGGACTGCATTGTGTTATATACAGGATAATGCAGGGTCTGCAGAATGTATATAGTGGATAATAAAGGGACTGCAGCGTGTTATTTACAGGATAATACAGGGTCTGCAGTGTGTTATAGACAGGGTAATAAAGGGACTGCAGTTTGTTATATACAGGATAATACAGGGACTGCAGTGTGTTATATACAGCTTAATACAGGGACTGCAGTGAGATATAGACAGGATAATACAGGGACTGTAGTGTGTTATATACAGGATAATACAGGGACTGCAGTGTGTTATATACAGGATAATACAGGGACTGTAGTGTGTTATATACAGGATAATACATTTTCTACATGGTTTTATATACAGGATAATGCAGGTACTGCAGCGTGTTATATACAGAATAATACAGGGACTGCATTGTGTTATATACAGGATGATACAGGATATGCAGTGTGTTATATACAGGATAATACAGGACTGCAGCGTGTTATATACAGGATAATACAGGGACTGCAGTGTGTTATATACAGAATAATACAGGGACTGCAGTGTGTTTTATACAGAATAATAGAGGGACTGCAGTGTGTTTTATACAGGATAATACAGGATATGCAGTGTGTTATATACAGAATAATACAGGACTGCAGCGTGTTATATACAGGATAATTCTGGGACTGCAGTGTGTTATATAAAGCATAATACAGGGACTGCAGTGTGTTATATACAGGATAATAGCGGGACTGCAGTGTGTTATAGACAGGATAATACAGGATATGCATTGTTTTATATACAGGATAATACATGGACTGCATTGTGTTATATACAGGATAATACAACGACTGCAGTGTGTTATATACAGTATAATACAGGGACTGCAGTGTGTTATATGCAGGATAATACAGGGACTGCAGTGTGTTATATACAGGATAATACAGGGACTGTATTGTGTTATATACAGGATAATACAGCGACTGCATTGTGTTATATACAGGATAATACAGGGACTTCAGTGTTTTATATACAGGATAATACATGGACTGCAGTGTGTTAATTATTGGATAATACAGGGACTGCAGTGTTTTGTATACAGAATAATACAGGGACTGCAGCCTGTTATATACAGAATAATGCAGGGAATGCAGACTGTTATATACAGGATAATACAGGGACTGCATTGTTTTATATACAGGATAATACAAGGACTGCAGTGTGTTATATACGGGATATTACAGGGACTGCAGAGTGATATATACAGAATAATGCAGGGACTGCAGTGTGTTATATACAGTATAATAGCGGGACTGCAGTGTGCTATATACAGGATAATACAGGATATGCAGCGTGTTATATACAGGATAATACAGGGACTGCAGTGTGTTATATACAGGATAATACAGGGACTGCATTGTGTTATATACAGGATAATACAGGGACTGCAGTGTGTTATTTACAGGATAATACAGGGACTGCAGTGTGTCATATACAGGATAATACATGGCCTGCAGTGTGTTAATTATTGGTTAATACAGGGACTTCACTGTTTTGTATACAGAATAATACAGGGACTGCAGCGTCTTACATACAGAATAATGGAGGGACTTCAGTCTGTTATATACAGGATTATACAGGGACTGCATTGTTTTATATACAGGATAATACAAGGACTGCAGTGTGTTATATACAGGATATTACAGGGACTGCAGTGTGTTATATACAGGATAATACCAGGACTGCAGTCTGTTATATACAGGATAATACAAGAACTGCAGTGTGTTATATAGAGGATAACACAGGGACTGCAGCTTGTTATATACAGGATAATACAGGGACTGCAGTGTGTTATATAAAGGATAATAAAGGTACTGCAGCGTGTTATATACAAGATAATAAAGGTACTGCAGCGTGTTATATACAGGGTAATACAGGGACTGCAATGTTTTATATACAGGATAATACAGGGACTGCTGTGTGTTATGTACAGGATAATGCAGGGACTGCAGTCTGTTATATACAGGATAATACAGGGACTGCTGCTTGTTATATACAGGATAAAACAGTGTTTGCAGCGTTTATTTACAGGATAATACAGGGACTGCAAGGTGTTATATACAGTATAATACAGGGACTGCAGTGTGTTATATGCAGGATAACACACGACTGCAGTGTGTTATATGTTGGATAATACAGGGACTGCAGTGTGTTATATACAGAATAATACAGGGACTGCAGTGTGTTATATACAGTATAATAGCGGGACTGCAGTGTGTTATATACAGGATAATACGGGATAAGCATTGTGTTATATATAGGATAATACAGGGACTGCAGCGTGTTATATGCAGGATAATACAGGGACTGCAGTGTGTTTTATACAGGATAATACAGGGACTGCATTGTGTTATATACAGGATAATCCAGGGACTGCAGCGTGTTATATACAGGATAATAAAGGTACTGCAGCGTGTTATGTACAGGATAATACAGGGACTGCAGTGTGTTATATAGAGGATAATACACTCTCTGCAGTGTTTTTTATACAGGATAATAGAGGGACTGCAGTGTGTTATATACAGGATAATACAGGGACTGCAGTGTTTTATATTCGGGATAATACTGGGACTGCACTGTGTTATATACAGGACAATACAGGTACTGCAGTGTTTATATACAGGATAATACAGGGACTGCAGTGTGCTATACACAGGATAATACAGGGACTGCAGTGTGTTATATACAGGATAAGACAGGGACTGCAGCGTGTTATATCCAGAATAATACAGGGACTGCAGTGTGTTATATGCAGGATAATACCGGCTCTGCAGTGTTTTATATACAGGATAATACAGGGACTGCTGCATGTTATATACAGGATAATGCAGGGACTTCAGTCTGTTATATACAGGATAATACAGGGTGCTGAGTGTTTTATACAGGATAATACAGGGATTGCAGCCTTTATTTACAGGATAATACAGGGACAGCACTGTGTTATATACAGGATTATACAGGGACTGCAGTGCCTAATATACAGGTAATACAGGGACTGCAGTGTGTTATATATTGGATAATACAGGGACTGCAGTGTGTTGTATACAGAATAATACAGGGACTGCAGTGAGATATATACAGGATATTACAGGGACTGCAGTCTGTTATATACAGGATAATACTAGGACGGCATTGTGTTATATACAGTATAATACAGGAACTGCAGTCTGGTATATACAGGATAACACAGGGACTACAGCGTGTTATATGCAGGAAAATACAGTGACTGCAGTGTGTTATAGACAGGGTAATAAAGGGACCGCAGTGTGTTATATCCAGGATAATACAGCGACTGCAGTGTATTATATACAGGATAATACAGGCTCTGCAGTGTTTTATATACAGGATAATACAGGGACTGCTGCATGTTATATACAGGATAATACAGGGACTGCAGTGTGTTATATATAGTATAATACAGGGACTGCAGTGTGTTATATACGGGATAATACAGGATATGCAGTGTGTTATATACAGGATAATACAGGGACTGCAGCGTGTTATATACAGGATAATACAGGGACTGCAGTGAGTTATATACAGGATAATACAGGGACTGCAGTGTGTTATATACAGGATAATACAGGGACTGCAGTGTGTTATATACAGGATAATAAAGGTACTGCATTGTGTTATGTACAGGATAATACAGGGACTGCAGTGTGTTATATACAGGATAATACACTCTCTGCAGTGTTTTATATACAGGATAATACAGGGACTGCTGTGTGTTATATACAGGATAATGCAGGGACTGCAGTCTGTTATATACAGGATAATACAGGGACTGCTGTGTGTTATATACAGGATAATACAGTGATTGCAGCATTATTTTACAGGATAATACAGGGACTGCAACATGTTATATGCATTATAATACAGGGACTGCATTGTGTTATATACAGGATAATACAGGGACTGCATTGTGTTATATACAGGATAATGCAGGGTCAGCAGAATGTATATAGTGGATAATAAAGGGACTGAAGCGTGTTATATACAGGATAATACAGGGACTGTAGTGTGTTATATACAGGATAATACAGGGTCTAGAGTATTTTATATACAGGATAATACAGGTACTGCAACGTGTTATATACATAATAATACAGGGACTGCATTGTCTTATAAACAGGATAATACAGGATATGTAGTGTGTTATATACAGGATAATACAGGACTGCAGCGTGTTATATACAGGATAATACAGGGACTGCAGTGTGTTATATACAGAATAATACAGGGACTGCAGTGTGTTATAAACAGTATAATAGCGGGACTGCAGTGTGTTATATACAGGATAATACAGGGACTGCAGCGTGTTATATACAGTATAATACAGGGACTGCAGTGTGTTATATACAGGATAATACGGGAAATGCAGTCTGTTATATAGAGGATAACACAGGGACTGCACCGTGTTATTTACAGGATAATACAGGGTCTGCAGTGTGTTATAGACAGGGTAATAAAGGGACTGCAGTGTGTTATATACAGGATAATACAGGGACTGCAGTGTGTTATATACAGCATAATACAGGGATTGCAGTGAGATATAGACAGGATAATACAGGGACTGTAGTGTGTTATATACAGGATAATACAGGGACTGCAGTGTGTTATATACAGGATAATACAGGGACTGCAGTGAGTTATATACAGGATAATACAGGGACTGTAGTGTGTTATATACAGGATAATACATTTTCTACATGGTTTTATATACAGGATAATACAGGTACTGCAGCGTGTTATATACAGAATAATACAGGGACTGCATTGTGTTATATACAGGATGATACAGGATATGCAGTGTGTTATATACAGGATAATACAGGACTGCAGCGTGTTATATACAGGATAATACAGGGACTGCAGTGTGTTATATACAGAATAATACAGGGACTGCAGTGTGTTTTATACAGAATAATAGAGGGACTGCAGTGTGTTTTATACAGGATAATACAGGATATGCAGTGTGTTATATACAGGATAATACAGGACTGCAGCGTGTTATATACAGGATAATTCCGGGACTGCAGTGTGTTATATAAAGAATAATACAGGGACAGCAGTGTGTTATATACAGGATAATAGTGGGACTGCAGTGTGTTATAGACAGGATAATACAGGATATGCATTGTTTTATATACAGGATAATACATGGACTGCGTTGTGTTATATACAGGATAATACAGTGACTTCAGTGTTTTATATACAGGATAATACATGGACTGCAGTGTGTTAATTATTGGATAATACAGGGACTGCAGTGTTTTGTATACAGAATAATACAGGGACTGCAGCGTGTTATATACAGAATAATGCAGGGAATGCAGACTGTTATATACAGGATAATACAGGGACTGCATTGTTTTATATACAGGATAATACAAGGACTGCAGTGTGTTATATACGGGATATTACAGGGACTGCAGAGTGATATATACAGAATAATGCAGGGACTGCAGTGTGTTACATACAGTATAATAGCGGGACTGCAGTGTGCTATATACAGGATAATACAGGATATGCAGCGTGTTATATACAGGATAATACAGGGACTGCAGTGTGTTATATACAGGATAATACAGGGACTGCATTGTGTTATATACAGGATAATACAGGGACTGCAGTGTGTTATATACAGGATAATACAGGGACTGCAGTGTGTCATATACAGGATAATACATGGCCTGCAGTGTGTTAATTATTGGATAATACAGGGACTGCACTGTTTTGTATACAGAATAATACAGGGACTGCAGCGTGTTACATACAGAATAATGGAGGGACTTCAGTCTGTTATATACAGGATAATACAGGGACTGCATTGTTTTATATACAGGATAATACAAGGACTGCACTGTGTTATATACAGGATACTACAGGGACTGCAGTGTGTTATATACAGGATAATACCAGGAATGCAGTCTGTTATATACAGGATAATACAAGAACTGCAGTGTGTTATATAGAGGATAACACAGGGACTGCAGCGTGTTATATACAGGATAATACAGGGACTGCAGTGTGTTATATAAAGGATAATAAAGGTACTGCAGCGTGTTATATACAAGATAATAAAGGTACTGCAGCGTGTTATATACAGGGTAATACAGGGACTGCAATGTTTTATATACAGGATAATACAGGGACTGCTGTGTGTTATGTACAGGATAATGCAGGGACAGCAGTCTGTTATATACAGTATAATACAGGGACTGCTGCATGTTATAAACAGGATAAAACAGTGTTTGCAGCGTTCATTTACAGGATAATACAGGGACTGCAAGGTGTTATATACAGTATAATACAGGGACTGCAGTGTGTTATATGCAGGATAACACACGACTGCAGTGTGTTATATGTTGGATAATACAGGGACTGCAGTGTGTTATATACAGAATAATACAGGGACTGCAGTGTGTTATATACAGTATAATAGCGGGACTGCAGTGTGTTATATACAGGATAATACGGGATAAGCATTGTGTTATATACAGGATAATACAGGGACTGCAGCGTGTTATATGCAGGATAATACAGGGACTGCAGTGTGTTTTATACAGGATAATACAGGGACTGCATTGTGTTATATACAGGATAATCCAGGGACTGCAGCGTGTTATATACAGGATAATAAAGGTACTGCAGCGTGTTATGTACAGGATAATACAGGGACTGCAGTGTGTTATATAGAGGATAATACACTCTCTGCAGTGTTTTATATACAGGATAATAGAGGGACTGCTGTGTGTTATATACAGGATAATGCAGGGACTGCAGTCTGTTATATACAGGATAATACAGGGACTGCAGCGTGTTATATACAGGATAATGCAGGGATTGCAGCATTATTTTACAGGATAATACAGGGACTGCAACATATTATACACAGTATAATACAGGGACTGCATCGTGTTACATACAGGATAATACAGGGACTGCAGTGTGTTATATACAGGATAATACAGGGACTGCATTGTGTTATATACAGGATAATACAGCGACTGCATTGTGTTATATATAGGATAATACAGGGACTTCAGTGTTTTATATACAGGATAATACATGGACTGCAGTGTGTTAATTATTGGATAATACAGGGACTGCAGTGTTTTGTATACAGAATAATAAAGGGACTGCAGCCTGTTATATACAGAATAATGCAGGGAATGCAGACTGTTATATACAGGATAATACAGGGACTGCATTGTTTTATATACAGGATAATACAAGGACTGCAGTGTGTTATATACGGGATATTACAGGGACTGCAGAGTGATATATACAGAATAATGCAGGGACTGCAGTGTGTTATATACAGTATAATAGCGGGACTGCAGTGTGCTATATACAGGATAATACAGGATATGCAGCGTGTTATATACAGGATAATACAGGGACTGCAGTGTGTTATATACAGGATAATACAGGGTCTGCATTGTGTTATATACAGGATAATACAGGGACTGCAGTGTGTTATATACAGGATAATACAGGGACTGCAGTGTGTCATATACAGGATAATACATGGCCTGCAGTGTGTTAATTATTGGATAATACAGGGACTGCACTGTTTTGTATACAGAATAATACAGGGACTGCAGCGTGTTACATACAGAATAATGGAGGGACTTCAGTCTGTTATATACAGGATAATACAGGGACTGCATTGTTTTATATACAGGATAATACAAGGACTGCAGTGTGTTATATACAGGATATTACAGGGACTGCAGTGTGTTATATACAGGATAATACCAGGACTGCAGTCTGTTATATACAGGATAATACAAGAACTGCAGTGTGTTATATAGAGGATAACACAGGGACTGCAGCGTGTTATATACAGGATAATACAGGGACTGCAGTGTGTTATATAAAGGATAATAAAGGTACTGCAGCGTGTTATATACAAGATAATAAAGGTACTGCAGCGTGTTATATACAGGGTAATACAGGGACTGCAATGTTTTATATACAGGATAATACAGGGACTGCTGTGTGTTATGTACAGGATAATGCAGGGACAGCAGTCTGTTATATACAGGATAATACAGGTACTGCTGCGTGTTATATACAGGATAAAACAGTGTTTGCAGCGTTTATTGACAGGATAATACAGGGACTGCAAGGTGTTATAGACAGTATAATACAGGGACTGCAGTGTGTTATATGCAGGATAACACACGACTGCAGTGTGTTATATGTTGGATAATACAGGGACTGCAGTGTGTTATATACAGAATAATACAGGGACTGCAGTGTGTTATATACAGTATAATAGCGGGACTGCAGTGTGTTATATACAGGATAATACGGGATAAGCATTGTGTTATATACAGGATAATACAGGGACTGCAGCGTGTTATATGCAGGATAATACAGGGACTGCAGTGTGTTTTATACAGGATAATACAGGGACTGCATTGTGTTATATACAGCATAATCCAGGGACTGCAGCGTGTTATATACAGGATAACAAAGGTACTGCAGCGTGTTATGTACAGGATAATACAGGGACTGCAGTGTGTTATATAGAGGATAATACACTCTCTGCAGTGTTTTATATACAGGATAATAGAGGGACTGCTGTGTGTTATATACAGGATAATGCAGGGACTGCAGTCCGTTATATACAGGATAATACAGGGACTGCAGCGTGTTATATACAGGATAATGCAGGGATTGCAGCATTATTTTACAGGATAATACAGGGACTGCAACATGTTATATACAGTATAATACAGGGACTGCATCGTGTTACATACAGGATAATACAGGGACTGCAGTGTGTTATATATAGGATAATGCAGGGTCTGCAGAGTGTTATGTAGTGGATAATAAAGGGACTGCAGCGTGTTATATAAAGGATAATACAGGGACTGCAGTGTGTTATATACAGTATAATACAGGGACTGCAGTGTGCTATATACAGGATAATACAGGATATGCAGTGTGTTATATACAGGATAAAACAGGGACTGCAGCGTGTTATATAAAGGATAATACAGGGACTGCAGTGTGTTGTATACAGGATAATGCAGGGTCTGCAGAGTGTTATATAGTGGATAATAAAGGGACTGCAGCGTGTTATATAAAGGATAATACAGGGACTGCAGTGTGTTATATACAGGATAATACAGGGTCTACAGTATTTTATATACAGGATAATACAGGTACTGCAGCGTGTTATATACAGAATAATACAGGGACTGCATTGTCTCATATACAGAATAATACAGGATATGCAGTGTGTTATATACAGGATAATACAGGGACTGCAGTGTTTTATATTCGGGATAATACTGGGACTGCACTGTGTTATATACAGGATAATACTGGTACTGCAGTGTTTATATACAGGATAATACAGGGACTGCAGTGTGCTATACACAGGATAATACAGGGACTGCAGTGTGTTATATACAGGATAATAAAGGGACTGCAGCGTGTTATATCCAGAATAATACAGGGACTGCAGTGTGTTATATGCAGGATAATACCGGCTCTGCAGTGTTTTATATACAGGATAATACAGGGACTGCTGCGTGTTATATACAGGATAATGCAGGGACTTCAGTCTGTTATATACAGGATAATACAGGGTGCTGAGTGTTTTATACAGGATAATACAGGGATTGCAGCCTTTATTTACAGGATAATACAGGGACAGCACAGTGTTATATACAGGATTATACAGGGACTGCAGTGCCTAATATACAGGTAATACAGGGACTGCAGTGTGTTATATATTGGATAATACAGGGACTGCAGTGTGTTATATATTGGATAATACAGGGACTGCAGTGTGTTGTATACAGAATAATACAGGGACTGCAGTGAGATATATACAGGATATTACAGGGACTGCAGTCTGTTATATACAGGATAATACTAGGACGGCAGTGTGTTATATACAGTATAATACAGGAACTGCAGTCTGCTATATACAGGATAACACAGGGACTACAGCGTGTGAAATACAGGATAATACAGTGACTGCAGTGTGTTATAGACAGGGTAATAAAGGGACTGCAGTGTGTTATATCCAGGATAATACAGCGACTGCAGTGTGTTATATACAGGATAATACAGGCTCTGCAGTGTTTTATATACAGGATAATACAGGGACTGCTGCATGTTATATACAGGATAATGCAGGGTCTGCACTCTGTTATGTACAGGATAATACAGGGACTGCAGCCTTTATTTGCAGGATAATACAGGGACAGCACTGTGTTATATACAGGATTATACAGGGACTGCAGTGCCTAATATACAGGTAATACAGGGACTGCAGTGTGTTATATATATTGGATAATACAGGGACTGCATTGTGTTATATATTGGATAATACAGGGACTGCAGTGTGTTGTATACAGAATAATGCAGGGACTGCAGTGAGATATATACAGGATATTACAGGGACTGCAGTCTGTTATATACAGGATAATACTAGGACTGCAGTGTGTTATATTCAGTATAATACAGGAACTGCAGTCTGTTATATATAGGATAACACAGGGACTACAGCGTGTTATATACAGGATAATACAGTGACCGCAGTGTCTTATAGACAGGGTAATAAAGGGATTGCAGTGTGTTATATCCAGGATAATACAGCGACTGCAGTGTGTTATATACAGGATAATACAGGCTCTGCAGTGTTTTATATACAGGATAATACAGGGACTGCTTCGTGTTATATACAGGATAATACAGGGATTGAAGCCTTTATTTACGGGATAATACAGGGACGGCAACATTTTATATGCAGGATAATACAGGGACTGCAGTGAGTTATATACAGGATAATACAGGGACTGCAGTGTGTTATATACATGATAATACAGGGACTGCAGTGTGTTATATACAGGATAATAAAGGTACTGCAGCGTGTTATATACAGGATAATACAGGGACTGCAGTGTGTGATATACAGGATAATCCACACTCAGCAGTGTTTTATATACAGGTTAATACAGGGACTGCTGTGTGTTATGTACAGGGTCATGCAGGGACTGCAGTCTGTGATATACAGGATAATACAGGGACTGCTGCGTGTTATATACAGGATAATACAGGGATTGCAGCATTATTTTACAGGATAATACAGGGACTGCAACATGTTATATGCAGTATAATACAGGGACTGCATTCTGTTATATACAGTATAATACAGGGACAGCAGTATGTTATATACAGGATAATACAGGGTCTGCAGAGTGTTATATAGTGGATAATAAAGGGACTGCAGCGTGTTATATAAAGGATAATACAAGGACTGTAGTGTGTTATGTACAGGATAATACAGGGTCTACAGTATTTTATATACAGGATAATACAAGTACTGCAGCGTGTTAGATACAGAATAATACAGGGACTGCATTGTCTTATATACAGGATAATACAGGATATGCAGTGTGTTATATACAGGATAATACAGGAATGCAGCGTGTTATATACAGGATAATAAAGGGACTGCAGTGTGTTATATACAGAATAATACAGGGACTGCAGTTTGTTATATACAGTATAATAGAGGGACTGCAGTGTGTTATATACAGGTTAATACAGGGACTGCAGCGTGTTATATACAGAATAATACAGGGAATGCAGTGTGTTATATAAAGGATAATACAGGGACTGCATTGTGTTATGTACAGGATAATACAGGGACTGCAGTGTGTTATATACAGTATAATACAGGGACTGCTGACTGTTATATACAGGATAATACAAAGACTGCAGTGTGTTAATTATTGGATAATACAGGGACTGCAGGGTTTTGTATACAGAAAAATACAGGGACTGCATTGTCTTATATACAGGATAATACAGGATATGCAGTGTGTTTTATACAGGATAATGCAGGACTGCAGCGTGTTATATACAAGATAATACAGGGACTGCAGTGTGTTATATACAGAATAATACAGGGACTGCAGTGTGTTATATACAGTATAATAGAGGGACTGCAGTGTGTTATATACAGGATAATACAGGATATTCAGTGTGTTATATACAGGATAACACAGGGACTGCAGCCTGTTATATACAGGATAATACAGGGACTGCAGTGTGTTATATACAGGATAATAATGGTACTGCAGCGTGTTATATACAGGATAATACAAGGACTGCAGTGTGTTATATACAGAATAATACAGGGACTGCAGTGTTTTATATACAGGATAATACAGGGACTGCTGTGCGTTATGTACAGGATAATGCAGGGACTGCAGTCTGTTATATACAGGATTATACAGGGACTGCTGCGTGTTATATACAGGATAAAACAGGGTTTGCAGCGTTTATTTACAGGATAATACAGGGACTGCAACGTGTTATATACAGTATAATATAGGGACAGCAGTGTGTTATATACAGAATAATACCGCGACTGCAGTGTGTTATATGTTGGATAATAAAGTGACTGCAGTGTGTTATGTACAGGATAATACAGGGACTGCAGTTTGTCGTATACAGGATAATACATGGACTGCAGTGTGTTAATTATTGGATAATACAGGGACTGCAGTGTTTTGTATACAGAATAATACAGGGACTGCAGCGTGTTATATACAGAATAATGCAGGGACTACAGTCTGTTATATACATGATAATAAAGGGACTGCATTGTTTTATATACGGGATAATACAAGGACTGCAGTGTGTTATATACGGGATATTACAGGGACTGCAGTGTGTTATATACAGGATAATACCAGGACTGCAGTGTTTTATATACAGGATAATAAAAGAACTGCAGTGTGTTATATAGAGCATAACACAGGGACTGCAGCGTGTTCTATACAGGATAATACAGGGACTGCAGTGTGTTATATAAAGGATAATAAAGGTACTGCAGCGTGTTATATACCGGATAATAAAGGTACTGCAGCGTGTTATATACAGGGTAATACAGCGACTGCAATGTTTTATATACAGGATAATACAGGGACTGCTGTGTGTTATGTGCAGGATATTGCAGGGACATAAGTCTGTTATATACAGAATAATACAGGGACAGCTGCGTGTTATATACAGGATAATACAGGGATTGCAGCATTATTTTACAGGATAATACAGGGACTGCAACATGTTATATACAGTATAATACAGGGACTGTAGTATGTTATGTACAGGATAATACAGGGTCTACAGTATTTTATATACAGGATAATACAGGTACTGCAGCGTGTTATATACAGAATAATACAGGGACTGCATTGTCTTATATACAGGATAATACAGGATATGCAGTGTGTTATATACAGGATAATACAGGAATGCAGCGTGTTATATACAGGATAATACAGGGACTGCAGTGTGTTATATACAGAATAATACAGGGCCTGGAGTGTGTTATATACAGTATAATAGAGGGACTGCACTGTGTGATATACAGGTTAATACAGGGACTGCAGCGTGTTATATACAGGATAATACAGGATATGCAGTGTGTTATATACAGGATAACACAGGGACTGCAGCGTGTTATATACAGGATAATACAGGGACTGCAGTGTGTTATATACAGGATAATAAATGGACTGCAGTGTGTTAATTATTGGATAATACAGGGACTGCAGTGTTTTGTATACAGAATAATACAGGGACTGCAGCGTGTTATACACAGAATAATGCAGGGACTGCAGTCTGTTATATACAGGATAATACGAGGACTGCAGTGTGTTATATACAGTGTAATACAGGAACTGCAGTCTGTTATATACAGGATAACACAGGGACTACAGCGTGTTATATACAGGATAATGCAGTGACTGCAGTGTGTTATAGATAGGGTAATAAAGGGATTGCAGTGTGTTATATCCAGGATAATACAGCGACTGCAGTGTTATATACAGGATAATACAGGCTCTGCAGTGTTTTATATACAGGATAATACAGGGACTGCTGCATGTTATATACAGGATAATGCAGGGACTGCACTCTGTTATGTACAGGATAATACAGGGACTGCAGCCTTTATTTACAGGATAATACAGGGACAGCACTGTGTTATATACAGGATTATACAGGGACTGCAGTGCCTAATATACAGGTAATACAGAGACTGCAGTGTGTTATATATAGGATAATACAGGGACTGCAGTGTGTTATATACAGAATAATACAGGGACTGCAGTGAGATATATACAGGATATTACAGGGACTGCAGTCTGTTATATACAGGATAATACTAGGACTGCAGTGTGTTATATACAGTATAATACAGGAACTGCAGTCTGTTATATACAGGATAACACAGGGTCTACAGCGTGTTATATACAGGATAATACAGTGACCGCAGTGTGTTATAGACAGGGTAATAAAGGGATTGCAGTGTGTTATATCCAGGATAATACAGTGACTGCAGTGTGTTATATACAGGATAATACAGGCTCTGCAGTGTTTTATATACAGGATAATACAGGGAAAGCTGCATGATATATACAGGATAATGCAGGGACTGCACTCTGTTATATACAGGATAATACAGGGACTGCTTCATGTTATATACAGGATAATACAGGGATTGCAGCCTTTATTTACGGGATAATACAGGGACGGCAACATTTTATATGCAGGATAATACAGGGACTGCAGTGAGTTATATACAGGATAATACAGGGACTGCAGTGTGTTATATACATGATAATACAGGGACTGCAGTGTGTTATATACAGGATAATAAAGGTACTGCAGCGTGTTATATACAGGATAATACAGGGACTGCAGTGTGTGATATACAGGATAATCCACACTCAGCAGTGTTTTATATACAGGATAATACAGCGACTGCTGTGTGTTATGTACAGGATCATGCAGGGACTGCAGTCTGTTATATACAGGATAATACAGGGACTGCTGCGTGTTATATACAGGATAATACAGGGATTGCAGCATTATTTTACAGGATAATACAGGGACTGCAATATGTTATATGCAGTATAATACAGGGACTGCATTCTGTTATATACAGGATAATACAGGGACAGCAGTATGTTATATACAGGATAATACAGGGTCTGCAGAGTGTTATATAGTGGATAATAAAGGGACTGCAGCGTGTTATATAAAGGATAATACAAGGACTGTAGTGTGTTATGTACAGGATAATACAGGGTCTACAGTATTTTATATACAGGATAATACAGGTACTGCAGCGTGTTATATACAGAATAATACAGGGACTGCATTGTCTTATATACAGGATAATACAGGATATGCAGTGTGTTATATACAGGATAATACAGGAATGCAGCGTGTTATATACAGGATAATACAGGGACTGCAGTGTGTTATATACAGAATAATACAGGGACTGCAGTGTGTTATATACAGTATAATAGAGGGACTGCAGTGTGTTATATACAGGTTAATACAGGGACTGCAGCGTGTTATATACAGTATAATACAGGGAATGCAGTGTGTTATATACAGGATAATACAGGGACTGCATTGTGTTATGTACAGGATAATACAGGGACTGCATTGTCTTATATACAGGATAATACAGGATATGCAGTGTGTTATATACAGGATAATACAGGAATGCAGCGTGTTATATACAGGATAATAAAGGGACTGCAGTGTGTTATATACAGAATAATACAGGGACTGCAGTTTGTTATATACAGTATAATAGAGGGACTGCAGTGTGTTATATACAGGTTAATACAGGGACTGCAGCGTGTTATATACAGAATAATACAGGGAATGCAGTGTGTTATATAAAGGATAATACAGGGACTGCATTGTGTTATGTACAGGATAATACAGGGACTGCAGTGTGTTATATACAGTATAATACAGGGACTGCTGACTGTTATATACAGGATAATACAAAGACTGCAGTGTGTTAATTATTGGATAATACAGGGACTGCAGGGTTTTGTATACAGAAAAATACAGGGACTGCATTGTCTTATATACAGGATAATACAGGATATGCAGTGTGTTTTATACAGGATAATGCAGGACTGCAGCGTGTTATATACAAGATAATACAGGGACTGCAGTGTGTTATATACAGAATAATACAGGGACTGCAGTGTGTTATATACAGTATAATAGAGGGACTGCAGTGTGTTATATACAGGATAATACAGGATATGCAGTGTGTTATATACAGGATAACACAGGGACTGCAGCCTGTTATATACAGGATAATACAGGGACTGCAGTGTGTTATATACAGGATAATAATGGTACTGCAGCGTGTTATATACAGGATAATACAAGGACTGCAGTGTGTTATATACAGAATAATACAGGGACTGCAGTGTTTTATATACAGGATAATACAGGGACTGCTGTGCGTTATGTACAGGATAATGCAGGGACTGCAGTCTGTTATATACAGGATTATACAGGGACTGCTGCGTGTTATATACAGGATAAAACAGGGTTTGCAGCGTTTATTTACAGGATAATACAGGGACTGCAACGTGTTATATACAGTATAATATAGGGACAGCAGTGTGTTATATACAGAATAATACCGCGACTGCAGTGTGTTATATGTTGGATAATAAAGTGACTGCAGTGTGTTATGTACAGGATAATACAGGGACTGCAGTTTGTCGTATACAGGATAATACATGGACTGCAGTGTGTTAATTATTGGATAATACAGGGACTGCAGTGTTTTGTATACAGAATAATACAGGGACTGCAGCGTGTTATATACAGAATAATGCAGGGACTACAGTCTGTTATATACATGATAATAAAGGGACTGCATTGTTTTATATACGGGATAATACAAGGACTGCAGTGTGTTATATACGGGATATTACAGGGACTGCAGTGTGTTATATACAGGATAATACCAGGACTGCAGTGTTTTATATACAGGATAATAAAAGAACTGCAGTGTGTTATATAGAGCATAACACAGGGACTGCAGCGTGTTCTATACAGGATAATACAGGGACTGCAGTGTGTTATATAAAGGATAATAAAGGTACTGCAGCGTGTTATATACCGGATAATAAAGGTACTGCAGCGTGTTATATACAGGGTAATACAGCGACTGCAATGTTTTATATACAGGATAATACAGGGACTGCTGTGTGTTATGTGCAGGATATTGCAGGGACATAAGTCTGTTATATACAGAATAATACAGGGACAGCTGCGTGTTATATACAGGATAATACAGGGATTGCAGCATTATTTTACAGGATAATACAGGGACTGCAACATGTTATATACAGTATAATACAGGGACTGTAGTATGTTATGTACAGGATAATACAGGGTCTACAGTATTTTATATACAGGATAATACAGGTACTGCAGCGTGTTATATACAGAATAATACAGGGACTGCATTGTCTTATATACAGGATAATACAGGATATGCAGTGTGTTATATACAGGATAATACAGGAATGCAGCGTGTTATATACAGGATAATACAGGGACTGCAGTGTGTTATATACAGAATAATACAGGGCCTGGAGTGTGTTATATACAGTATAATAGAGGGACTGCACTGTGTGATATACAGGTTAATACAGGGACTGCAGCGTGTTATATACAGGATAATACAGGATATGCAGTGTGTTATATACAGGATAACACAGGGACTGCAGCGTGTTATATACAGGATAATACAGGGACTGCAGTGTGTTATATACAGGATAATAAATGGACTGCAGTGTGTTAATTATTGGATAATACAGGGACTGCAGTGTTTTGTATACAGAATAATACAGGGACTGCAGCGTGTTATACACAGAATAATGCAGGGACTGCAGTCTGTTATATACAGGATAATACGAGGACTGCAGTGTGTTATATACAGTGTAATACAGGAACTGCAGTCTGTTATATACAGGATAACACAGGGACTACAGCGTGTTATATACAGGATAATGCAGTGACTGCAGTGTGTTATAGATAGGGTAATAAAGGGATTGCAGTGTGTTATATCCAGGATAATACAGCGACTGCAGTGTTATATACAGGATAATACAGGCTCTGCAGTGTTTTATATACAGGATAATACAGGGACTGCTGCATGTTATATACAGGATAATGCAGGGACTGCACTCTGTTATGTACAGGATAATACAGGGACTGCAGCCTTTATTTACAGGATAATACAGGGACAGCACTGTGTTATATACAGGATTATACAGGGACTGCAGTGCCTAATATACAGGTAATACAGGGACTGCAGTGTGTTATATATAGGATAATACAGGGACTGCAGTGTGTTATATACAGAATAATACAGGGACTGCAGTGAGATATATACAGGATATTACAGGGACTGCAGTCTGTTATATACAGGATAATACTAGGACTGCAGTGTGTTATATACAGTATAATACAGGAACTGCAGTCTGTTATATACAGGATAACACAGGGTCTACAGCGTGTTATATACAGGATAATACAGTGACCGCAGTGTGTTATAGACAGGGTAATAAAGGGATTGCAGTGTGTTATATCCAGGATAATACAGTGACTGCAGTGTGTTATATACAGGATAATACAGGCTCTGCAGTGTTTTATATACAGGATAATACAGGGAAAGCTGCATGATATATACAGGATAATGCAGGGACTGCACTCTGTTATATACAGGATAATACAGGGACTGCTTCATGTTATATACAGGATAATACAGGGATTGCAGCCTTTATTTACGGGATAATACAGGGACGGCAACATTTTATATGCAGGATAATACAGGGACTGCAGTGAGTTATATACAGGATAATACAGGGACTGCAGTGTGTTATATACATGATAATACAGGGACTGCAGTGTGTTATATACAGGATAATAAAGGTACTGCAGCGTGTTATATACAGGATAATACAGGGACTGCAGTGTGTGATATACAGGATAATCCACACTCAGCAGTGTTTTATATACAGGATAATACAGCGACTGCTGTGTGTTATGTACAGGATCATGCAGGGACTGCAGTCTGTTATATACAGGATAATACAGGGACTGCTGCGTGTTATATACAGGATAATACAGGGATTGCAGCATTATTTTACAGGATAATACAGGGACTGCAACATGTTATATGCAGTATAATACAGGGACTGCATTCTGTTATATACAGGATAATACAGGGACAGCAGTATGTTATATACAGGATAATACAGGGTCTGCAGAGTGTTATATAGTGGATAATAAAGGGACTGCAGCGTGTTATATAAAGGATAATACAAGGACTGTAGTGTGTTATGTACAGGATAATACAGGGTCTACAGTATTTTATATACAGGATAATACAGGTACTGCAGCGTGTTATATACAGAATAATACAGGGACTGCATTGTCTTATATACAGGATAATACAGGATATGCAGTGTGTTATATACAGGATAATACAGGAATGCAGCGTGTTATATACAGGATAATACAGGGACTGCAGTGTGTTATATACAGAATAATACAGGGACTGCAGTGTGTTATATACAGTATAATAGAGGGACTGCAGTGTGTTATATACAGGTTAATACAGGGACTGCAGCGTGTTATATACAGTATAATACAGGGAATGCAGTGTGTTATATACAGGATAATACAGGGACTGCATTGTGTTATGTACAGGATAATACAGGGACTGCAGTGTGTTATATACAGTATAATACAGGGACTGCTGACTGTTATATACAGGATAATACAAAGACTGCAGTGTGTTAATGATTGGATAATACAGGGACTGCAGGGTTTTGTATACAGAATAATACAGGGACTGCATTGTCTTATATACAGGATAATACAGGATATGCAGTGTGTTATATACAGGATAACACAGGGACTGCAGCCTGTTATATACAGGATAATACAGGGACTGCAGTGTGTTATATACAGGATAATAATGGTACTGCAGCGTGTTATATACAGTATAATACAAGGACTGCATTGTGTTATATACAGAATAATACAGGGACTGCAGTGTTTTATATACAGGATAATACAGGGACTGCTGTGCGTTATGTACAGGATAATGCAGGGACTGCAGTCTGTTATATACAGGATTATACAGGGACTGCTGCGTGTTATATACAGGATAAAACAGGGTTTGCAGCGTTTATTTACAGGATAATACAGGGACTGCAAAGTGTTATATACAGTATAATATAGGGACAGCAGTGTGTTAAATACAGAATAATACTGCGACTGCAGTGTGTTATATGTTGGATAATAATGTGACTGCAGTGTGTTATGTACAGGATAATACAGGGACTGCAGTTTGTCGTATACAGGATAATACATGGACTGCAGTGTGTTAATTATTGGATAATACAGGGACTGCAGTGTTTTGTATACAGAATAATACAGGGACTGCAGCGTGTTATATACAGAATAATGCAGGGACTACAGTCTGTTATATACATGATAATAAAGGGACTGCATTGTTTTATATACGGGATAATACAAGGACTGCAGTGTGTTATATACGGGATATTACAGGGACTGCAGTGTGTTATATACAGGATAATACCAGGACTGCAGTGTTTTATATACAGGATAATAAAAGAACTGCAGTGTGTTATATAGAGCATAACACAGGGACTGCAGCGTGTTCTATACAGGATAATACAGGGACTGCAGTGTGTTATATAAAGGATAATAAAGGTACTGCAGCGTGTTATATACCGGATAATAAAGGTACTGCAGCGTGTTATATACAGGGTAATACAGCGACTGCAATGTTTTATATACAGGATAATACAGGGACTGCTGTGTGTTATGTGCAGGATAATGCAGGGACTGCAGTCTGTTATATACAGAATAATACAGGGACAGCTGCGTGTTATATACAGGATAATACAGGGATTGCAGCATTATTTTACAGGATAATACAGGGACTGCAACATGTTATATACAGTATAATACAGGGACTGCATTCTGTTATATACAGGATAATACAGGGACAGCAGTATGTTATATACAGGATAATACAGGGTCTGCAGAGTGTTATATAGTGGATAATAAAGGGACTGCAGTGTGTTATATAAAGGATAATACAGGGACTGTAGTATGTTATGTACAGGATAATACAGGGTCTACAGTATTTTATATACAGGATAATACAGGTACTGCAGCGTGTTATATACAGAATAATACAGGGACTGCATTGTCTTATATACAGGATAATACAGGATATGCAGTGTGTTATATACAGGATAATACAGGAATGCAGCGTGTTATATACAGGATAATACAGGGACTGCAGTGTGTTATATACAGAATAATACAGGGCCTGGAGTGTGTTATATACAGTATAATAGAGGGACTGCAGTGTGTTATATACAGGTTAATACAGGGACTGCAGCGTGTTATATACAGTATAATACAGGGAATGCAGTGTGTTATATACAGGATAATACAGGGACTGCATTGTGTTATTTACAGGATAATACAGGGACTGCAGTGTGTTATATACAGTATAATACAGGGACTGCTGAATGTTATATACAGGATAATACAGGGACTGCAGTGTGTTAATGATTGGATAATACAGGGACTGCAGGGTTTTGTATACAGAATAATACAGGGACTGCATTGTCTTATATACAGGATAATACAGGATATGTAGTGTGTTATGTACAGGATAATGCAGGACTGCAGCGTGTTATGTACAGGATAATACAGGCACTGCAGTGTGTTATATACAGAATAATACAGGGACTGCAGTGTGTTATATACAGTATAATAGAGGGACTGCAGTGTGTTATATACAGGATAATACAGGATATGCAGTGTGTTATATACAGGATAACACAGGGACTGCAGCGTGTTATATACAGGATAATACAGGGACTGCAGTGTGTTATATACAGGATAATAATGGTACTGCAGCGTGTTATATACAGGATAATACAAGGACTGCAGTGTGTTCTATACAGGGTAATACAGGGACTGCAGTGTTTTATATACAGGATAATACAGGGACTGCTGTGTGTTATGTACAGGATAATGCAGGGACTGCAGTCTGTTATATACAGGATTATTCAGGGACTGCTGCGTGTTATATACAGGATAAAACAGGGTTTGCTGCGTTTATTTACAGGATAATACAGGGACTGCAACGTGTTATATACAGTATAATACAGGGACTGCAGTGTGTTATATACAGGATAATACAGGATATGCAGTGTGTTATATACAGGATAACACAGGGACTGCAGCGTGTTATATACAGGATAATACAGGGACTGCAGTGTGTTATATACAGGATAATAAATGGACTGCAGTGTGTTAATTATTGGATAATACAGGGACTGCAGTGTTTTGTATTCAGAATAATACAGGGACTGCAGCGTGTTATACACAGAATAATGCAGGGACTGCAGTCTGTTATATACAGGATAATACGAGGACTGCAGTGTGTTATATACAGTGTAATACAGGAACTGCAGTCTGTTATATACAGGATAACACAGGGACTACAGCGTGTTATATACAGGATAATGCAGTGACTGCAGTGTGTTATAGATAGGGTAATAAAGGGATTGCAGTGTGTTATATCCAGGATAATACAGCGACTGCAGTGTTATATACAGGATAATACAGGCTCTGCAGTGTTTTATATACAGGATAATACAGGGACTGCTGCATGTTATATACAGGATAATGCAGGGACTGCACTCTGTTATGTACAGGATAATACAGGGACTGCAGCCTTTATTTACAGGATAATACAGGGACAGCACTGTGTTATATACAGGATTATACAGGGACTGCAGTGCCTAATATACAGGTAATACAGGGACTGCAGTGTGTTATATATAGGATAATACAGGGACTGCAGTGTGTTATATACAGAATAATACAGGGACTGCAGTGAGATATATACAGGATATTACAGGGACTGCAGTCTGTTATATACAGGATAATACTAGGACTGCAGTGTGTTATATACAGTATAATACAGGAACTGCAGTCTGTTATATACAGGATAACACAGGGTCTACAGCGTGTTATATACAGGATAATACAGTGACCGCAGTGTGTTATAGACAGGGTAATAAAGGGATTGCAGTGTGTTATATCCAGGATAATACAGTGACTGCAGTGTGTTATATACAGGATAATACAGGCTCTGCAGTGTTTTATATACAGGATAATACAGGGAAAGCTGCATGATATATACAGGATAATGCAGGGACTGCACTCTGTTATATACAGGATAATACAGGGACTGCTTCATGTTATATACAGGATAATACAGGGATTGCAGCCTTTATTTACGGGATAATACAGGGACGGCAACATTTTATATGCAGGATAATACAGGGACTGCAGTGAGTTATATACAGGATAATACAGGGACTGCAGTGTGTTATATACATGATAATACAGGGACTGCAGTGTGTTATATACAGGATAATAAAGGTACTGCAGCGTGTTATATACAGGATAATACAGGGACTGCAGTGTGTGATATACAGGATAATCCACACTCAGCAGTGTTTTATATACAGATAATACAGCGACTGCTGTGTGTTATGTACAGGATCATGCAGGGACTGCAGTCTGTTATATACAGGATAATACAGGGACTGCTGCGTGTTATATACAGGATAATACAGGGATTGCAGCATTATTTTACAGGATAATACAGGGACTGCAACATGTTATATACAGTATAATACAGGGACTGCATTCTGTTATATACAGGATAATACAGGGACAGCAGTATGATATATACAGGATAATACAGGGTCTGCAGAGTGTTATATAGTGGATAATAAAGGGACTGCAGCGTGTTATATAAAGGATAATACGAGGACTGTAGTGTGTTATGTACAGGATAATACAGGGTCTACAGTATTTTATATACAGGATAATACAGGTACTGCAGCGTGTTATATACAGAATAATACAGGGACTGCATTGTCTTATATACAGGATAATACAGGATATGCAGTGTGTTATATACAGGATAATACAGGAATGCAGCGTGTTATATACAGGATAATACAGGGACTGCAGTGTGTTATATACAGAATAATACAGGGACTGCAGTGTGTTATATACAGTATAATAGAGGGACTGCAGTGTGTTATATACAGGTTAATACAGGGACTGCAGCGTGTTATATACAGTATAATACAGGGAATGCAGTGTGTTATATACAGGATAATACAGGGACTGCATTGTGTTATGTACAGGATAATACAGGGACTGCAGTGTGTTATATACAGTATAATACAGGACTGCTGACTGTTATATACAGGATAATACAAAGACTGCAGTGTGTTAATGATTGGATAATACAGGGACTGCAGGGTTTTGTATACAGAAAAATACAGGGACTGCATTGTCTTATATACAGGATAATACAGGATATGCAGTGTGTTATATACAGGATAATGCAGGACTGCAGCGTGTTATATACAGGATAATACAGGGACTGCAGTGTGTTATATACAGAATAATACAGGGACTGCAGTGTGTTATATACAGTATAATAGAGGGACTGCAGTGTGTTTTATACAGGATAATACAGGATATGCAGTGTTGTTATATACAGGATAACACAGGGACTGCAGCCTGTTATATACAGGATAATACAGGGACTGCAGTGTGTTATATACAGGATAATAATGGTACTGCAGCGTGTTATATACAGGATAATACAAGGACTGCAGTGTGTTATATACAGAATAATACAGGGACTGCAGTGTTTTATATACAGGATAATACAGGGACTGCTGTGCGTTATGTACAGGATAATGCAGGGACTGCAGTCTGTTATATACAGGATTATACAGGGACTGCTGCGTGTTATATACAGGATAAAACAGGGTTTGCAGCGTTTATTTACAGGATAATACAGGGACTGCAACGTGTTATATACAGTATAATATAGGGACAGCAGTGTGTTATATACAGAATAATACTGCGACTGCAGTGTGTTATAGGTTGGATAATAATGGGACTGCAGTGTGTTATGTACAGGATAATACAGGGACTGCAGTTTGTCATATACAGGATAATACATGGACTGCAGTGTGTTAATTATTGGATAATACAGGGACTGCAGTGTTTTGTATACAGAATAATACAGGGACTGCAGCGTGTTATATACAGAATAATGCAGGGACTGCAGTCTGTTATATACATGATAATAAAGGGACTGCATTGTTTTATATACGGGATAATACAAGGACTGCAGTGTGTTATATACGGGATATTACAGGGACTGCAGTGTGTTATATACAGGATAATACCAGGACTGCAGTGTTTTATATACAGGATAATAAAAGAACTGCAGTGTGTTATATAGAGCATAACACAGGGACTGCAGCGTGTTCTATACAGGATAATACAGGGACTGCAGTGTGTTATATAAAGGATAATAAAGGTACTGCAGCGTGTTATATACAGGATAATAAAGGTACTGCAGCGTGTTATATACAGGGTAATACAGCGACTGCAATGTTTTATATACAGGGATAATACAGGGACTGCTGTGTGTTATGTGCAGTATAATGCAGGGACTGCAGTCTGTTATATACAGAATAATACAGGGACAGCTGCGTGTTATATACAGGATAATACAGGGATTGCAGCATTATTTTACAGGATAATACAGGGACTGCAACATGTTATATACAGTATAATACAGGGACTGCATTCTGTTATATACAGGATAATACAGGGACAGCAGTATGTTATATACAGGATAATTACAGGGTCTGCAGAGTATTATATAGTGGATAATAAAGGGACTGCAGCGTGTTATATAAAGGATAATACAGGGACTGTAGTGTGTTATGTACAGGATAATACAGGGTCTACAGTATTTTATATACAGGATAATACAGGTACTGCAGCGTGTTATATACAGAATAATACAGGGACTGCATTGTCTTATATACAGGATAATACAGGATATGCAGTGTGTTATATACAGGATTAATACAGGAATGCAGCGTGTTATATACAGGATAATACAGGGACTGCAGTGTGTTATATACAGAATAATACAGGGACTGCAGTGTGTTATATACAGTATAATAGAGGGGACTGCAGTGTGTTATATACAGGTTAATACAGGGACTGCAGCGTGTTATATACAGTATAATACAGGGAATGCAGTGTGTTATATACAGGATAATACAGGGACTGCATTGTGTTATGTACAGGATAATACAGGGACTGCAGTGTGTTATATACAGTATAATACAGGGACTGCTGAATGTTATATACAGGATAATAAAGGGACTGCAGTGTGTTAATGATTGGATAATACAGGGACTGCAGGGTTTTGTATACAGAATAATACAGGGACTGCATTGTCTTATATACAGGATAATACAGGATATGCAGTGTGTTATATACTGGATAATGCAGGACTGCAGCGTGTTACGTACAGGATAATACAGGCACTGCAGTGTGTTATATACAGAATAATACAGGGACTGCAGTGTGTTATATACAGTATAATAGAGGGACTGCAGTGTGTTATATACAGGATAATACAGGATATGCAGTGTGTTATATACAGGATAACACAGGGACTGCAGCGTGTTATATACAGGATAATACAGGGACTGCAGTGTGTTATATACAGGATAATAATGGTACTGCAGCGTGTTATATACAGGATAATACAAGGACTGCAGTGTGTTATATACAGGGTAATACAGGGACTGCAGTGTTTTATATACAGGATAATACAGGGACTGCTGTGTGTTATGTACAGGATAATGCAGGGACTGCAGTCTGTTATATACAGGATTATTCAGGGACAGCTGCGTGTTATATACAGGATAAAACAGGGTTTGCTGCGTTTATTTACAGGATAATACAGGGACTGCAATGTGTTATATACAGTATAATACAGGGACTGCATTGTGTTATATACAGGATAATACAGGATATGCAGTGTGTTATATACTGGATAACACAGGGACTGCAGCGTGTTATATACAGGATAATACTGGGACTGCAGTGTCTTATATACAGGATAATACATGGACTGCAGTGTGTTAATTATTGGATAATACAGGGACTGCAGTGTTTTGTATACAGAATAATACAGCGACTGCAGCGTGTTATACACAGAATAATGCAGGGACTGCAGTCTTTTATATACAGGATAATACTAGGACTGCAGTCTGTTATATACAGTGTAATACAGGAACTGCAGTCTGTTATATACAGGATAACACAGGGACTACAGCGTGTTATATACAGGATAATGCAGTGACTGCAGTGTGTTATAGATAGGGTAATAAAGGGATTGCAGTGTGTTATATCCAGGATAATACAGCGACTGCAGTGTGTTATATACAGGATAATACAGGCTCTGCAGTGTTTTATTATACAGGATAATACAGGGACTGCTGCATGTTATATACAGGATAATGCAGGGACTGCACTCTGTTATGTACAGGATAATACAGGGACTGCAGCCTTTATTTACAGGATAATACAGGGACAGCACTGTGTTATATACAGGATTATACAGGGACTGCAGTGCCTAATATACAGGTAATACAGGGACTGCAGTGTGTTATATATAGGATAATACAGGGACTGCAGTGTGTTATATACAGAATAATACAGGGACTGCAGTGAGATATATACAGGATATTACAGGGACTGCAGTCAGTTATATACAGGATAATACTAGGACTGCAGTGTGTTATATGCAGTATAATACAGGAACTGCAGTCTGTTATATACAGGATAACACAGGGTCTACAGCGTGTTATATACAGGATAATACAGTGACCGCAGTGTGTTATAGACAGGGTAATAAAGGGATTGCAGTGTGTTATATCCAGGATAATACAGTGACTGCAGTGTGTTATATACAGGATAATACAGGCTCTGCAGTGTTTTATATACAGGATAATACAGGGAAAGCTGCATGATATATACAGGATAATGCAGGGACTGCACTCTGTTATATACAGGATAATACAGGGACTGCTTCATGTTATATACAGGATAATACAGGGATTGCAGCCTTTATTTACGGGATAATACAGGGACGGCAACATTTTATATGCAGGATAATACAGGGACTGCAGTGAGTTATATACAGGATAATACAGGGACTGCAGTGTGTTATATACATGATAATACAGGGACTGCAGTGTGTTATATACAGGATAATAAAGGTACTGCAGCGTGTTATATACAGGATAATACAGGGACTGCAGTGTGTGATATACAGGATAATCCACACTCAGCAGTGTTTTATATACAGGATAATACAGCGACTGCTGTTGTGTTATGTACAGGATCATGCAGGGACTGCAGTCTGTTATATACAGGATAATACAGGGACTGCTGCGTGTTATATACAGGATAATACAGGGGATTGCAGCATTATTTTACAGGATAATACAGGGACTGCAATATGTTATATGCAGTATAATACAGGGACTGCATTCTGTTATATACAGGATAATACAGGGACAGCAGTATGTTATATACAGGATAATACAGGGTCTGCAGAGTGTTATATAGTGGATAATAAAGGGACTGCAGCGTGTTATATAAAGGATAATACAAGGACTGTAGTGTGTTATGTACAGGATAATACAGGGTCTACAGTATTTTATATACAGGATAATACAGGTACTGCAGCGTGTTATATACAGAATAATACAGGGACTGCATTGTCTTATATACAGGATAATACAGGATATGCAGTGTGTTATATACAGGATAATACAGGAATGCAGCGTGTTATATACAGGATAATACAGGGACTGCAGTGTGTTATATACAGAATAATACTGGGACTGCAGTGTGTTATATACAGTATAATAGAGGGACTGCAGTGTGTTATATACAGGTTAATACAGGGACTGCAGCGTGTTATA
The DNA here is from genome assembly GCA_026770705.1 of Isurus oxyrinchus. Taxonomy (NCBI): domain Eukaryota; kingdom Metazoa; phylum Chordata; class Chondrichthyes; order Lamniformes; family Lamnidae; genus Isurus; species Isurus oxyrinchus. Next base: position 50,307 of record JANJGN010003109.1, read on the forward strand.
TACAGTATAATACAGGGAATGCAGTGTGTTATATACAGGATAATACAGGGACTGCATTGTGTTATGTACAGGATAATACAGGGACTGCAGTGTGTTATATACAGTATAATACAGGGACTGCTGACTGTTATATACAGGATAATACAAAGACTGCAGTGTGTTAATTATTGGATAATACAGGGACTGCAGGGTTTTGTATACAGAATAATACAGGGACTGCATTGTCTTATATATAGGATAATACAGGATATGCAGTGTGTTATATACAGGATAATGCAGAACTGCAGCGTGTTATATACAGGATAATACAGGGACTGCAGTGTGTTATATACAGAATAATACAGGGACTGCAGTGTGTTATATACAGTATAATCGAGGGACTGCAGTGTGTTATATACAGGATAATACAGGATATGCAGTGTGTTTTATACAGGATAACACAGGGACTGCAGCCTGTTATATACAGGATAATACAGGGACTGCAGTGTGTTATATACAGGATAATAATGGTACTGCAGCGTGTTATATACAGGATAATACAAGGACTGCAGTGTGTTATATACAGAATAATACAGGGACTGCAGTGTTTTATATACAGGATAATACAGGGACTGCTGTGCGTTATGTACAGGATAATGCAGGGACTGCAGTCTGTTATATACAGGATTATACAGGGACTGCTGCGTGTTATATACAGGATAAAACAGGGTTTGCAGCGTTTATTTACAGGATAATACAGGGACTGCAACGTGTTATATACAGTATAATATAGGGACAGCAGTGTGTTATATACAGAATAATACTGCGA
>JANJGN010003110.1:0-51109 GCA_026770705.1 Isurus oxyrinchus
AGCCTTACTTGTCATGACGCATCCGCACAGCGAGAACTGGTTTTGTGAAGGTGAAATCCAGGACGAGTTTCTCCGGAGAATCTCTCCCCTCTTGAGCATCATCCCAGACCAAAACTACAGAATAAAAAATATTTAAAAGCAAAATACTGCGGAGGCTGGAAATCCAAAACAAAACCAAAAACAGCTGGAGAAACTCAGCAGGTCTGGCAGCATCTGCGGGGAGGGACACAGATAACGTTTCGAGTCCGTGTGACTCTTCAACAGAACTGAGGAAATATAGAAGGTGAAATATAAGCTGGTTTAAGCGGGGGGTGGGACAGGTCGAGCTGGATCGAGGGCCAGTGACAGGTGGAGATAACCAAAAGATGTCACAGACAGAAGGACAAAGAGGTGTTGTAGGTGGTGATATTATCTAAGGAATGTGCTAATGAAGGGTAGAAAGCAGGACAAGCAAGGTACAGATAGACCTAGTGGGGGTGGGGTGGGGGTGAAGGTACAGATAGCCCTAGTGGGGGTGGGGTGGGGGGAAGGTACAGATAGACCTAGTGGGGGTGGGGGTGGGGGGAAGGTACAGATAGCCCTAGTGGGGGTGGGGTGGGGTGAAGGTACAGATAGCCCTAGTGGGGGTGGGGTGAAGGTACAGATAGACCTAGTGGGGGTGGGGGGAAGGTACAGATAGCCCTAGTGGGGGTGGGGGGAAGGTACAGATAGCCCTAGTGGGGGTGGGGTGAAGGTACAGATAGCCCAAGTGGGGGTGGGGTGGGGGGAAGGTACAGATAGACCTAGTGGGGGTGGGGGGGAAGGTACAGATAGCCCTAGTGGGGGTGGGGTGAAGGTACAGATAGACCTAGTGGGGGTGGGGGGAAGGTACAGATAGACCTAGTGGGGGTGGGGTGGGGGGAAGGTACAGATAGCCCTAGTGGGGGTGGGGTGAAGGTACAGATAGACCTAGTGGGGGGTGGGGGGAAGGTACAGATAGACCTAGTGGGGGTGGGGTGGGGGGAAGGTACAGATAGCCCTAGTGGGGGTGGGGTGAAGGTACAGATAGCCCTAGTGGGGGTGGGATGAAGGTACAGATAGCCCTAGTGGGGGTGGGGTGAAGGTACAGATAGACCTAGTGGGGGTGGGGGGGTGAAGGTACAGATAGACCTAGAGGGGGTGGGGTGGGGTGAAGGTACAGATAGCCCTAGTGGGGGTGGGGGGGGGGTGTGAAGGTACAGATAGCCCTAGTGGGGGTGGGGTGGGGGGAAGGTACAGATAGACCTAGTGGGGGTGGGGGTGGGGGGAAGGTACAGATAGCCCTAGTGGGGGTGGGGTGGGGGGAAGGTACAGATAGACCTAGTGGGGGTGGGGTGAAGGTACAGATAGACCTAGTGGGGGTGGGGTGAAGGTACAGATAGACCTAGTGGGGGTGGGGGGAAGGTACCGATAGCCCTAGTGGGGGTGGGGTGGGGTGAAGGTACAGATAGACCTAGTGGGGGTGGGGGGAAGGTACAGATAGACCTAGTGGGGGTGGGGGGAAGGTACAGATAGACCTAGTGGGGGTGGGGGGAAGGTACAGATAGACCTAGTGGGGGTGGGGTGAAGGTACAGATAGCCCTAGTGGGGGTGGGGGGAAGGTACAGATAGACCTAGTGGGGGTGGGGTGGGGTGAAGGTACAGATAGCCCTAGTGGGGGTGGGGGTGGGGTGAAGGTACAGATAGACCTAGTGGGGGTGGGGGTGGGGTGAAGGTACAGATAGACCTAGTGGGGGTGGGGGTGAAGGTACAGATAGACCTAGTGGGGGTGGGGGTGGGGTGAAGGTACAGATAGACCTAGTGGGGGTGGGGGGAAGGTACAGATAGACCTAGTGGGGGTGGGGGGAAGGTACAGATAGACCTAGTGGGGGTGGGGGTGGGGGAAGGTACCGATAGCCCTAGTGGGGGTGGGGTGGGGGGAAGGTACAGATAGACCTAGTGGGGGTGGGGTGGGGGGAAGGTACAGATAGCCCTAGTGGGGGTGGGGGGGAAGGTACAGATAGCCCTAGTGGGGGTGGGGGTGGGGTGAAGGTACAGATAGCCCTAGTGGGGGTGGGGGTGGGGGGAAGGTACAGATAGACCTAGTGGGGGTGGGGTGAAGGTACAGATAGACCTAGTGGGGGTGGGGGGAAGGTACAGATAGACCTAGTGGGGGTGGGGTGAAGGTACAGATAGACCTAGTGGGGGTGGGGGGAAGGTACAGATAGACCTAGTGGGGGTGGGGGGAAGGTACAGATAGACCTAGTGGGGGTGGGGTGAAGGTACAGATAGACCTAGTGGGGGTGGGGTGAAGGTACAGATAGACCTAGTGGGGGTGGGGGGAAGGTACAGATAGACCTAGTGGGGGTGGGGGGGAAGGTACAGTTAGCCCTAGTGGGGGTGGGGGTGGGGGGAAGGTACAGATAGACCTAGTGGGGGTGGGGGTGGGGGGAAGGTACAGATAGACCTAGTGGGGGTGGGGTGGGGGAAGGGATCGAAATAGTCTAAAAGGTAGAGATAAAACAATGGGTGGAAATACATTTAAAAATAATGGAAATAGGTGGGAAAAGAAAAATCTGTATAAATTATCGGTAAAAACAAAAGGAAGGAGGAAACAGAAAGGGGGGTGGGGATGGAGGAGGGAGCTCACGACCTAAAGTTGTTGAATTCAATATTCAGACTGGAAGGCTGTAAGGTGCCTAGTCGGAAGATGAGGTGTTGTTCCTCCAGTTTGCATTGGGCTTCACTGGAACAATGCAGCAAGACCGTTCCCTCCGGGACACCCTGGTCCACTCCTCCATCACCCCTACACCTCAACCCCCTCCCACGGCACCTTCCCATGCAACCGCAGAAGATGCAACACCTGCCCTGTTACTTCCTCTCTCCTCACCAACCAAGGGCCCAAACACTCCTTTCAAGTGAAGCAGCATTTCACTTGCATTTCCCCCAACTTAGTCTACTGCATTTGTTGCTCCCAATGTGGTCTCCTCTACATTGGAGAGACCAAACGTAAACTGGGCGACCGCTTTGCAGAACACCTGCGGTCTGTCCGCAAGAATGACCGAAACCTCCCTGTCACTTGCCATTTTAACACTCCACCCTGCTCTCTTGCCCACATGTCTGTCCTTGGCTTGCTGCATTGTTCCAGTGGAGCCCAACGCAAACTGGAGGAACAACACCTCATCTTCCGACTAGGCACTTTACAGCCTTCCGGACTGAATATTGAATTCAACAACTTTAGATCATGACCTCCCTCCTCCATCCCCACCCCCTTTCTGTTTATTCCCCCTACTTTATATTTTTTCCAATAATTTATACAGATTTTTGTTTTCCCACCTATTTCCATTATTTTTAAATGTATTTCCATCCATTGTTTTATCTCCACCTTTTAGACTATTTCGATCCCTTCACCCACCCCACCCCCACTAGGGCTATCTGTACCTTCACCCCACCCCCACCCCCACTAGGGCTATCTGTACCTTCCCCAACCCCCACCCCCACTAGGTCTATCTGTACCTTCCCCCCACCCCACCCCCACTAGGTCTATCTGTACCTTCCCCCCACCCCACCCCCACTAGGGCTATCTGTACCTTCCCCCCACCCCCACTAGGTCTATCTGTACCTTCCCCCCCACCCCCACTAGGGCTATCTGTACCTTCACCCCACCCCCACTAGGTCTATCTGTACCTTCCCCCCACCCCCACTAGGGCTATCTTTACCTTCCCCCCACCCCACCCCCACTAGGGCTATCTTTACCTTCCCCCCACCCCACCCCCACTAGGTCTATCTGTACCTTCCCCCACCCCCACTAGGTCTATCTGTACCTTCACCCCACCCCACCCCCGCTAGGGCTATCTGTACCTTCCCCCCACCCCACCCCCGCTAGGGCTATCTGTACCTTCCCCCCACCCCACCCCCGCTAGGGCTATCTGTACCTTACCCCCACCCCACCCCCGCTAGGTCTATCTGTACCTTCCCCCCACCCCACCCCCGCTAGGTCTATCTGTACCTTCCCCCCCACCCCACCCCCGCTAGGTCTATCTGTACCTTCACCCCACCCCACCCCCGCTAGGGCTATCTGTACCTTCACCCCACCCCCACCCCCACTAGGGCTATCTGTACCTTCCCCCCACCCCCACTAGGTCTATCTGTACCTTCCCCCCACCCCCACTAGGTCTATCTGTACCTTCCCCCCACCCCACCCCCACTAGGGCTATCTGTACCTTCACCCCACCCCCACTAGGTCTATCTGTACCTTCCCCCCACCCCCACTAGGTCTATCTGTACCTTACCCCCCACCCCACCCCCACTAGGTCTATCTGTACCTTCCCCCACCCCCACTAGGTCTATCTGTACCTTCACCCCACCCCACCCCCGCTAGGGCTATCTGTACCTTCCCCCCACCCCACCCCCGCTAGGGCTATCTGTACCTTACCCCCACCCCACCCCCGCTAGGTCTATCTGTACCTTCCCCCCACCCCACCCCCGCTAGGTCTATCTGTACCTTCCCCCCACCCCACCCCCGCTAGGTCTATCTGTACCTTCACCCCACCCCACCCCCGCTAGGGCTATCTGTACCTTCACCCCACCCCCACCCCCACTAGGGCTATCTGTACCTTCCCCCCACCCCCACTAGGTCTATCTGTACCTTCCCCCCACCCCCACTAGGTCTATCTGTACCTTCCCCCCACCCCACCCCCACTAGGGCTATCTGTACCTTCACCCCACCCCCACTAGGTCTATCTGTACCTTCCCCCCACCCCCACTAGGTCTATCTGTACCTTTCCCCCCACCCCACCCCCACTAGGTCTATCTGTACCTTCCCCCCACCCCACCCCCACTAGGGCTATCTGTACCTTCACCCCACCCCCACCCCCACTAGGTCTATCTGTACCTTCACCCCACCCCCACCCCCACTAGGGCTATCTGTACCTTCACCCCACCCCACCCCCACTAGGTCTATCTGTACCTTCCCCCCACCCCACCCCCACTAGGTCTATCTGTACCTTCCCCCCACCCCCACCCCCACTAGGTCTATCTGTACCTTCACCCCACCCCCGCTAGGGCTATCTGTACCTTCCCCCCACCCCCGCTAGGGCTATCTGTACCTTCCCCCCACCCCCGCTAGGTCTATCTGTACCTTCCCCCCACCCCCGCTAGGTCTATCTGTACCTTCCCCCCACCCCACCCCCACTAGGTCTATCTGTACCTTCCCCCCACCCCACCCCCACTAGGTCTATCTGTACCTTCCCCCCACCCCACCCCCACTAGGTCTATCTGTACCTTCCCCCCTACCCCACCCCCACTAGGTCTATCTGCACCTTCCCCCCACCCCACCCCCACTAGGGCTATCTGTACCTTCACCCCACCCCCACTAGGGCTATCTGTACCATCCCCCCACCCCACCCCCACTAGGGCTATCTGTACCTTCACCCCACCCCCACTAGGGCTATCTGCACCTTACCCCCACCCCACCCCCACTAGGTCTATCTGTACCATCACCCCACCCCCACTAGGGCTATCTGTACCTTCACCCCACCCCCACTAGGGCTATCTGCACCTTCCCCCCACCCCCACCCCCACTAGGTCTATCTGCACCTTCCCCCCACCCCCACTAGGGCTATCTGTACCTTCACCCCACCCCCACTAGGTCTATCTGTACCTTCACCCCACCCCCACTAGGGCTATCTGTACCTTCCCCCCACCCCCACCCCCACTAGGTCTATCTGTACCTTCCCCCCACCCCCACTAGGGCTATCTGTACCTTCACCCCACCCCCACTGGGGCTATCTGTACCTTCCCCCCACCCCACCCCCACTAGGTCTATCTGTACCTTCACCCCACCCCACCCCCACTAGGTCTATCTGTACCTTCCCCCACCCCCACTAGGTCTATCTGTACCTTCACCCCACCCCCACTAGGTCTATCTGTACCTTCCACCCACCCCCACCCCCACTAGGGCTATCTGTACCTTCCCCCCACCCCACCCCCACTAGGTCTATCTGTACCTTCCCCCCACCCCCACCCCCACTAGGGCTATCTGTACCTTCCCCCCACCCCCACTAGGTCTATCTGTACCTTCCCCCCACCCCCACTAGGGCTATCTGTACCTTCCCCCCACCCCCACTAGGTCTATCTGTACCTTCCCCCCACCCCACCCCCACTAGGGCTATCTGTACCTTCCCCCCACCCCCACTAGGGCTATCTGTACCTTCACCCCACCCCCACCCCCACTAGGGCTATCTGTACCTTCCCCCCACCCCCACTAGGTCTATGTGTACCTTCCCCACACCCCCACTAGGTCTATCTGTACCTTACCCCCCACCCCACCCCCACTAGGTCTATCTGTACCTTCACCCCCACCCCCACCCCCACTAGGGCTAATTGTACCTTCACCCCACCCCACCCCCACTAGGGCTAGCTGTACCTTCACCCCACCCCACCCCCACTAGGGCTAGCTGTACCTTCACCCCACCCCACCCCCACTAGGTCTATCTGTACCTTCACCCCACCCCCACTAGGGCTATCTGTACCTTCACCCCACCCCCACTAGGGCTATCTGTACCTTCACCCCACCCCCACTAGGTCTATCTGTACCTTCCCCCCACCCCCACCCCCACTAGGTCTATCTGTACCTTCCCCCCACCCCCACCCCCACTAGGTCTATCTGTACCTTCACCCCCACCCCCACCCCCACTAGGTCTATCTGTACCTTCCCCCGACCCCCGCTAGGTCTATCTGTACCTTCCCCCCACCCCACCCCCACTAGGTCTATCTGTACCTTCCCCCCACCCCACCCCCACTAGGTCTATCTGTACCTTCCCCCCACCCCCACCCCCACTAGGTCTATCTGTACCTTCCCCCCACCCCCACTAGGTCTATCTGTACCTTCACCCCACCCCACCCCCACTAGGTCTATCTGTACCTTCCCCCCACCCCCACTAGGTCTATCTGTACCTTCCCCCCACCCCACCCCCACTAGGGCTATCTGTACCTTCCCCCCACCCCCACTAGGGCTATCTGTACCTTCCCCCCACCCCACCCCCACTAGGGCTATCTGTACCTTCACCCCACCCCCACTAGGTCTATCTGTACCTTCCCCCCACCCCCACCCCCACTAGGTCTATCTGTACCTTCACCCCACCCCCGCTAGGGCTATCTGTACCTTCCCCCCACCCCCGCTAGGGCTATCTGTACCTTCCCCGCACCCCACCCCCACTAGGTCTATCTGTACCTTCCCCCCACCCCTGCTAGGTCTATCTGTACCTTCCCCACACCCCCGCTAGGTCTATCTGTACCTTCCCCCCACCCCCGCTAGGTCTATCTGTACCTTCCCCCCACCCCACCCCCACTAGGTCTATCTGTACCTTTCCCCCACCCCCACCCCCACTAGGTCTATCTGTACCTTCCCCCCACCCCCACTAGGTCTATCTGTACCTTCCACTCACCCCCACTAGGTCTATCTGTACCTTCACCCCACCCCCACTAGGGCTATCTGTACCTTCACCCCACCCCACCCCGACTAGGTCTATCTGTACCTTCACCCCACCCCCACTAGGTCTATCTGTACCTTCACCCCACCCCCACTAGGTCTATCTGTACCTTCACCCCGCCCCACCCCCACTAGGGCTATCTGTACCTTCCCCCCACCCCCACTAGGTCAATCTGTACCTTCACCCCACCCCACCCCCACTAGGGCTATCTGTAACTTCCACCCACCCCACCCCCACTAGGGCTATCTGTACCTTCACCCCGCCCCCACCCCCACTAGGTCTATCTGTACCTTCCCCCCACCCCCACTAGGGCTATCTGTACCTTCCCCCCACCCCCACTAGGTCTATCTGTACCTTCACCCCCACCCCCACTAGGTCTATCTGTACCTTCCCCCCACCCCCACTAGGTCTATCTGTACCTTCCCCCCACCCCCACTAGGTCTATCTGTACCTTCCCCCCACCCCCACTAGGTCTATCTGTACCTTCCCCCCACCCCACCCCCACTAGGTCTATCTGTACCTTCCCCCCACCCCACCCCCACTAGGGCTATCTGTACCTTCCCCCCACCCCCACTAGGTCTATCTGTACCTTCCCCCCACCCCCACTAGGTCTATCTGTACCTTCCCCCCACCCCACCCCCACTAGGTCTATCTGTACCTTCCCCCCACCCCACCCCCACTAGGGCTATCTGTACCTTCCCCCCACCCCACCCCCACTAGGTCTATCTGTACCTTCACCCCACCCCCACTAGGTCTATCTGTACCTTCCCCCCACCCCCCACCCCCACTAGGTCTATCTGTACCTTCCCCCCACCCCACCCCCACTAGGGCTATCTGTACCTTCCCCCCACCCCACCCCCACTAGGTCTATCTGTACCTTCACCCCACCCCCACTAGGTCTATCTGTACCTTCCCCCCACCCCCACCCCCACTAGGTCTATCTGTACCTTCCCCCCACCCCACCCCCACTAGGGCTATCTGTACCTTCCCCCCACCCCACCCCCACTAGGTCTATCTGTACCTTCACCCCACCCCCACTAGGTCTATCTGTACCTTCACCCCACCCCCACTAGGGCTATCTGTACCTTGCTTGTCCTGTTTTCTACCCTTAATTAGCACATTCCTTAAATAATATCACCACCTTCAACACCTCTTTGGCCTTTTGTCTGCGACATCTTTTGGTTATCTCCACCTGTCACTGGCCCTCGATCCAGCTCGCCTGTCCCACCCCCCCTTAAACCAGCTTATATTTCACCCCTTTCCTATTTTTCCGCAATTCTGTTGAACAGTCATACGGACGCGAAACGTAAACTATGTTTCTCTCCGCAGCTGCTGCCAGAGCTGCTGAGTTATTCCAGCTATTTTTATTTTTGTATTAGAATAAAAAAAAGTGGTGAGTGTTTACTCTGTATCTCGCCCCGTGCTGTACCTGTCCTGGGAATGTTTGATGAGGACAGTGTAGTGGGAGCTTTACTCTTTATCAAACCCTGTCCTGGGAATGTTTGATGAGGACAGTGTAGAGGGAATTTTACTCTTTATCAAACCCTGTCCTGGGAATGTTTGATGAGGACAGTGTAGAGGGAATTTTACTCTTTATCTAACCCTGTCCTGGGAATGTTTGATGAGGACAGTGTAGAGGGAGTTTTACTCTGTATCTAACCCCGTGCTGTAACTGTCCAGGGAGTGTTTGATGGTGACGGTGTAGAGGGAGCTTTACTCTGTATCTAACCCCGTGCTGTACCTGTCCTGGGAGTGTTTGATGGGGACAGTGCAGAGGGATATTCACTCTGTATCTAACCTCGTGCTGTACCTGTCCTGGGACTGTTTGATGGGGACAGTGTAGTGGGAGCTTTACTCTTTATCTAACCCTGTCCTGGGAATGTTTGATGAGGACAGTATAGAGGGAGTTTTACTCTGTATCTAACCCTGTCCTGTGAATGTTTGATGAGGACAGTGTAGAGGGAGCTTTACTCTGTATCTAACCCCATGCTGTACCTGTCCTGGGAGCGTTTGCTGGGGACAGTGTAGAGGGAGATTTACTCTGTATCTAACTCCGTGCTGTACCTGTCCTGGGAGTGTTTGATGGGGACAATGTAGAGGGAGATTTAATCTGTATCTAACCCCGTGCTGTACCTGTCCTGCGAGTGTAAATGGGTACGGTGCAGAGGGAGCTTTACTCTGTATCTAACTTTGTGCTGTACCTGCCCAGGGAACGTTTGATGGGGCCAATGTAGATGGAGCATTACTCTGTATCTAACCCTGTGCTGTACCTGTCCGGGGAGTGTTTGATGGGGACGGTGTAGAAGGAGATTTACTCTGTATCTGACCCCGTGCTGTACCTGTCCTGGGAGAGTTTGATGGCGTCTGTGTAGAGGGAGCTTTACTCTGCATCTAACACCGTGCTGTATCTGTCCTGGGAGTGTTTGATGGGGACGGTGTAGAGGGAGCTTTACTCTGTATCTAAACCACTGCTGTACCTGACCTGGGAGTTTGGATGGGGACTGTGTAAAGGGAGCTTTACTCCGTATCTAACCCCATGCTATACTTGTCCTGGGAGTGTTTGATGGGGACGGTGTAGAGTCCGCTTCACTCTGTATCTAACCCCGTGCTGTACCTGTCCTGGGAGTGTTTGATGGGGACAGTGTAGAGGGAGATTTACTCTGTATCTAACCCCATGCTGTACCTGCCCTGGGAGTGTTTGATGGAGACAGTGTAGAGGGAGTTTTACTCTGTATCTAACCCCGTCCTGTACCAATCCTGGGAGTGTTTGATGGGGACAGTGTAGAGGGAGCATTACTCTGCATCTAACCCAGAGCTGTACCTGTCCTGGGAGTGTTTGATGGGGACAGTGTAGAGGGAGCTTCACACTGTATCTAACCTTGTTCTGTACATGACCTGGGAGCGTTTGATGGGGACGGTGTAGAGGGAGATTTACTCTGTATCTAACCCCGTGCTGTACCTGTCCTGGGAGTGTAAATGGGTACGGTGTAGAGGGAGCTTTACTCTGTATCTAACCCTGTGCTGTACCTGTCGTGGGAATGTTTGATGGGAACAGTGTAGAGGGAGCTTTACTCTGTATCTAACCCCGTGCTGTACCTGTCCTGTTAGTATTTGATGGGGAGAGGGAAGAGGGAGTTTTACTCTATATCTAAACCCGTGCTGTACCTGCCCGGGGAGGTTTTGATGGGGACAGTGCAGAGGGAACTTCACTCTGTATCTAACCTCATGCTGTACCTGTCCTGGGAGTGTTTGATGGGGAAGGTGCAGAGGGAGCTTTACTCTGTATCTAACCCCGTGCTGTACCTGTCCTGGGAGTGTTTGATGGGGACAGTGTAGAGGGAGCTTTACTCTGTAGCTAACCCCGTGCTGTACCTGTCCTGGGAGTGTTTGATGGGGACGGTGTAGAGGGATCTTCACTCTGTATCTAACCCCGTGCTGTACCTGTCCTGGGACTGTCTGATGGGGACAGTGTAGTGGGAGCTTTACTCTTTATCTAACCCTGTCCTGGGAATGTTTGATGGGGACAGTGTAGAGGGAGATTTACTCTGTAACTAACCCCGTGCTGTACCTGTCCAGGGAGTGTTTGATGGGGATGGTGTAGAGGGACCTTTACTCTGTATGTAACCCCGTGCTGTACCTGTCCTGGGAGTGTTTGATGGGGACAGTGTAGAGGGAGCTTTACTCTGTATCTAACCCCGTGCTGTACCTGTCCTGGGAGTGTTTGAGGGGGACGGTGTAGAGGTAGCTTTACTCTGTATCTAACCCCGTGCAGTACCTGTCCTGGGAGTGTTTGATGCGGACAATGTAGAGGGAGCTTTACTCTGTATTTACCCCTGTGCTGTACCTGTCCTGGGAGTGTTTGATGGGGACGGTGTAGAGGGAGCTTTACTCTGTATCTAACCTCGTGCTGTACCTGTCCTGGGAGTGTTTGATGGGGACGGTGTAGAGGGAGCTTTACTCTGTATCTAACCCTGTCCTGGGAATGTTTGATGAGGACAGTGTAGAGGGAGCTTTACTCTGTATCTAACCCCATGCTGTACCTGTCCTGGGAGCGTTTGATGGGGACAGTGTAGAGGGAGATTTACTCTGTATCTAACCCCGTGCTGTACCTGTCCTGGGAGGGTTTGATGGCGTCTGTGTAGAGGGAGCTTTACTCTGTATCTAACCCCGTGCTGTACCTGTCCGGGGAGTGTTTGATGGGGACGGTGTAGAGAGAGATTTACTCTGTATCTAACCCTGTGCTGTACCTGTCCTGGGAGGGTTTGATGGCGTCTGTGTAGAGGGAGCTTTACTCTGTATCTAACACCGTGCTGTACCTGTCCTGGGAGTGTTTGATGGGGACGGTGTAAAGGGAGTTTACTCTGTATCAAAACCACTGCTGTACCTGACCCGGGAGTTTGGATGGGGACGGAGTAAAGGGAGCTTTACTCCGTATCTAACCCCATGCAATACCGGTCCTGGGAGTGTTTGATGGTGAAGGTGTAGAGGGAGCTTTACTCTGTATCTAACCCCGTGCTGTACCTGTCCGGGGAGTGTTTGATGGGGACGGTGTAGAGAGAGATTTACTCTATATCTAACCCCATGCTGTACCTGTCCTGGGAGTGTTTGATGGGGACGGAGTAAAGGGAGCTTTACTCCGTATCTAACCCCGTGCTGTACCTGTCCTGGGAGTGTTTGAAGGTGAAGGTGTAGAGGGAGCTTTACTCTGTATCTAACCCCGTGCTGTACATGTCCTGGGAGCGTTTGATGGGGACGGTGTAGAGGGAGCTTTGCTCTGTATCTAACCCCGTGCTGTACCTGTCCTGTTAGTATTTGATGGGGAGAGGGAAGAGGGAGTTTTACTCTATATCTAACCCCGTGCTGTACCTGCCCGGGGAGGTTTTGATGGGGACAGTGCAGAGGGAACTTCACTCTGCATCTAACCTCATGCTGTACCTGTCCTGGGAGTGTTTGATGGGGACGGTGTAGAGGGAGCTTTACTCTGTATCTAACCCCGTGCCGTACCTGTCCTGGGAGTTTTTGATGGGGACAGTGTAGAGTGAGCTTTGCTCTGTATCTAAACCCCGTGCTGTAGCTCTCCTGGGAATGTTTGATGGGGACAATGTAGAGGGAGCTTTACTCTGTACCTAACCCCGTGCTGTACCTGCCCTGGGAGCGCCTGATGGGGACGGTGCAGAGGGACATTTACTCTGTAACTAACTCCGTGCTGTACCTGCCCTGGGAGTGTTTGATGGGGACGGTGTAGAGGGAGATTTACTACGTATCTAACCCCGTCTGTACCTGTCCTGGGAGTGTTTGATGGGGACAGTGTAGAGGGAGCTTTACTCTGAATCTAACCCTGTGCTGTCCCTGTCCTGGGAGTGCTTGTTGGGGACGGTGTAGAGGGGGCTTACTCTGTATCTAACCCCCTGCTGTACCTGTCCTGTGAGTTTTTGATGGGGATGGTGTAGAGGGAGCTTTACTCTGTATCTAACCTTGTGCTGTACCAGTCCTGGGAGTGTTTGATGGGGACAGTGTAGAGGGAGCTTTACTCTGTATCTAACCCCGTGCTGTACCTGTCCTGGGAGTGTTTGATGGGGATGGTGTAGAGGGAGCTTTACTCTGTATCTAACCCCGTGCAGTACCTGTCCTGGGAGTGTTTGATGGGGATGGTGTAGAGGGACCTTTACTCTGCATGTAACCCCGTGCTGTACCTGTCCTGGGAGTGTTTGATGGGGACGGTGCAGAGGGAGCTTAACTCTGCATCTAACCCCGTGCTGTACCTGTCCTGGGAGTGTTTGATGGGGATGGTGTAGAAGGACCTTTACTCTGTATGTAACCCCGTGCTGTACCTGTCCTGGGAGTGTTTGATGGGGACAGTGTAGAGGGAGCTTTACTCTGTATCTAACCCCGTGCTGTACCTGTCCTGGGAGTGTTTGATGGGGACGGTGTAGAGGGAGCTTTACTCTGTATCTAACCCCGTGCAGTACCTGTCCTGGGAGTGTTTGATGGGGACTGTGTAGTGGGAGTTTTACTCTGTATCTAAGACCGTGCAGTACCTGTCCTGGGAGTGTTTGATGGGGACAGTGTAGAGGGAGCTTTACTCTGAATCTAACCCCGTGCTGTACCTGTCCTGGGAGTGTTTGATGGGGATGGTGTAGAGGGAGCTTTACTCTATATCTAACCTCGTGCTGTACCTGTCCTGGGAGTGTCTGATGGGGACGGTGTAGAGGGAGATTTACTCTGTATCTAACCCCGTGCTGTACCTGTCCTGGGAGTGTTTGATGGGGACAGTGCAGAGGGAGCTTTACTCTGTATCCAACCCCGCGCTGTACCTGTCCTGGGAGTGATTGATACGGATGGTGTAGAGGGAGTTTTACTCTGTATCTAAGACCGTGCTGAACCTGTCCTGGGAGTGTTTGATGGGGACAGTGTAGAGGGAGCTTTACTGTGTATCTAACCCCGTGCTGTACCTGCCAAGGGAGTGATTGATGGGGAAAATGAAGAGGGAGCTTTACACTGTATCTAACCCCGTGCTGTACCTGTCCTGGGAGTGTTTGATGGGGACAGTGTAGAGGGAGCTTTACGCATTATCTAACGCCTTGCTGTACATGTCCTGGGAGTGTTTGATGGGGACGGTGTAGATGGAGCTTTACTCTGTATCTAACCCCATGCTGTACCTGTCCTGGGAGTGTTTGATGGGGACGGTGCAGAAGGAGCTTTACTCAGTATCTAACCTCGTGCTGTACCTGTCCTGGGAGTGTTTAATGGGGACAGTGTAGGGGGAGCTTTACACTGTATCTAACCCCATGTTGTACCTGTCCTCAGAGTGTTTGATGGGGACAGTGTAGAGGGAGCTTTACTCTGTATCTAACCCCGTGCTGTACCTGTCCTGTGAATGTTTGATGGGGACGGTGTAGAGGGAGCTTTACTCAGTATCTAACCCCGTGCAGTACCTGTCCTGTGAATGTTTGATGGGGACGGTGTAGAGGGAGCTTTACTCTGTATCTAACCCCGTGCTGTACCTGTCCTGTGAATGTTTGATGGGGACGGTGTAGAGGGAGCTTTACTCAGTATCTAACCCCGTGCAGTACCTGTCCTGGGAGTGTTGGATGGGGACGGTGTAGAGGGAGCTTTACTCTGTATCTAACCCCGTGCTGTACCTGTCCTGCGAGTGTTTGATGGGGACAAGGTAGAGGGAGCTTTACTCTGTATCTAACCCCGTGATGTACATGTCCTGGGAGTGTTTGATGGGGACGGTGCAGAGGGAGCTTAACTCTGCATCTAACCCCGTGCTGTACCTGTCCTGGGAGTGTTTGATGGGGATGGTGTAGAAGGACCTTTACTCTGTATGTAACCCCGTGCTGTACCTGTCCTGGGAGTGTTTGATGGGGACAGTGTAGAGGGAGCTTTACTCTGTATCTAACCCCGTGCTGTACCTGTCCTGGGAGTGTTTGATGGGGACGGTGTAGAGGGAGCTTTACTCTGTATCTAACCCCGTGCAGTACCTGTCCTGGGAGTGTTTGATGGGGATGGTGTAGAGGGAGCTTTACACTGTATCTTACCCCGTGCTGTACCTGTCCTGGGAGTGTTTGATGGGGATGGTGTAGAGGGAGATTTACTCTGTGTCTAACCCCGTGCTGTACCTGTCCTGGGAGTATTTGAAGGGAACGGTGTAGACGGAGTTTTACTCTCTATCTAAGACCGTGACGTACCTCACCTGGGAGTTTGGATGGGGACGGCGTAGAAGGAGCTTTACTCTGCATCTAACCCCGTGGGGTACCTGTCCAGGGAGTGTTTGATGGAGACAGTGTAGAGGGAGCTTTACTCATTATCTAACGCCGTGCTGTACCTGTCCTGGGAGTGTTTGATGGAGACAGTGTAGAGGGAGCTTTACTTATTATCTAACGCCGTGCTGTACCTGTCCTGGGAGTGTTTGATGGGGACGGTATAGAGGGAGCTTTACTCTGTATCTAACCCCATGCTGTACCTGTCCTGGGAGTGTTTGATGGGGAGAGTGTAGAGGGAGCTTTATTCCGTATCTAACCCCGTGCTGTACCTGTCCTCTGAGTGTTTGATGGGGACGGTGCAGAGGGAGCTTTACTCTGTATCTAACCCCGTGCTGTACCTGTCCTGGGAGTGTTTGATGGGGATGGTGTAGAAGGACCTTTACTCTGTATGTAACCCCGTGCTGTACCTGTCCTGGGAGTGTTTGATGGGGACAGTGTAGAGGGGGCTTACTCTGTATCTAACCCCCTGCTGTACCTGTCCTGTGAGTTTTTGATGGGGATGGTGTAGAGGGAGCTTTACTCTGTATCTAACCCCGTGCTGTACCAGTCCTGGGAGTGTTTGATGGGGATGGTGTAGAGGGAGCTTTACTCTGTATCTAACCCCGTGCAGTACCTGTCCTGGGAGTGTTTGATGGGGATGGTGTAGAGGGACCTTTACTCTGCATGTAACCCCGTGCTGTACCTGTCCTGGGAGTGTTTGATGGGGACAGTGTAGAGGGAGCTTTACTCTGTATCTAACCCCGTGCTGTACCTGTCCTGGGAGTGTTTGATGGGGACGGTGTAGAGGGAGCTTTACTCTGTATCTAACCCCGTGCTGTACCTGTCCAGGGAGTGTTTGATGGAGACAGTGTAGAGGGAGCTTTACTCTGTATCTAACCCCGTGCTGTACCTGTCCTGGGAGTGTTTGATGGGGACAGTGTAGAGGGAGCTTTACTCATTATCTAACACCGTGCTGTACCTGTCCTGGGAGTGTTTGATGGGGACGGTGTAGAGGCAGCTTTATTCTGTATCTAACCCCGTGCCGTACCTGTCCTGGGAGTGTTTGAAGGGGACGGTGTAGAGGGAGCTTTGCTCTGTATCTCAACCCGCCCTGGGAATGTTTGATGGGGACAGTGCAGAGGGAGCTTTACTTAGTATCTAACCTTGTGCGGTACCTGTCCTGGGAATGTTTAATAGGGATGGTGTAGAGGGAGCTTTTCACTGTATCTAACCCCGTGCTGTACCTGTCCTGGGAGTGTTTGATGGGGACAGTGTAGATGGAGCTTTACTCTGTATCTAACCCCGTGCTGTACTTGTCCTGGGAGTGTTTGATGGGGACAGTGTAGAGGGAGTTTTACTCTGTATCTAACCCTGTGCTGTACCTGTCATGGGAGTGTTTGATGGGGACAGTCTAAAGGGAGCTTTACTCAGTATCTAACCTCGTGCAGAACCAGTCCGGGGACTATTTAATGGGGACGGTGTAGGGGGAGATTTACACTGTATCTAACCCCGTGCTGTACCTGTCCTGGGAGTGTTTGATGGGGACAGTGTAGAGGGAGCTTTACTCTGTATCTAACCCCGTGCTGTACCTGTCCTCAGAGTGTTTGATGGGGACAGTGTAGAGGGAGCTTTACTCTGTATCTAACCCCGTGCTGTACCTGTCCTGGGAGTGTTTGATGGGGACGGTGTAGAGGGAGCTTTGCGCTGTATCTAACCCCGTGCTGTACCTGTCCTGTTAGTATTTGATGGGGAGAGGGAAGAGGGAGTTTTACTCTATATCTAACCCCGTGCTGTACCTGCCCGGGGAGGTTTTGATGGGGACAGTGCAGAGGGAACTTCACTCTGCATCTAACCTCATGCTGTACCTGTCCTGGGAGTGTTTGATGGGGACGGTGTAGAGGGAGCTTTACCCTGTATCTAACCCCGTGCCGTACCTGTCCTGGGAGTGTTTGATGGGGACAGTGTAGAGGGAGCTTTACTCTGTACCTAACCCCGTGCTGTACCTGTCCTGGGAGCGCCTGATGGGGACGGTGCAGAGGGAGATTTACTCTGTAACTAACTCCGTGCTGTACCTGCCCTGGGAGTGTTTGATGGGGACAGTGTAGAGGGAGTTTTACTCTGTATCTAACCCTGTGCTGTACCTGTCATGGGAGTGTTTGATGGGGACAGTCTAAAGGGAGCTTTACTCAGTATCTAACCTCGTGCAGAACCAGTCCGGGGACTATTTAATGGGGACGGTGTAGGGGGAGATTTACACTGTATCTAACCCCGTGCTGTACCTGTCCTGGGAGTGTTTGATGGGGACAGTGTAGAGGGAGCTTTACTCTGTATCTAACCCCGTGCTGTACCTGTCCTCAGAGTGTTTGATGGGGACAGTGTAGAGGGAGCTTTACTCTGTATCTAACCCCGTGCTGTACCTGTCCTGGGAGTGTTTGATGGGGACGGTGTAGAGGGAGCTTTGCGCTGTATCTAACCCCGTGCTGTACCTGTCCTGTTAGTATTTGATGGGGAGAGGGAAGAGGGAGTTTTACTCTATATCTAACCCCGTGCTGTACCTGCCCGGGGAGGTTTTGATGGGGACAGTGCAGAGGGAACTTCACTCTGCATCTAACCTCATGCTGTACCTGTCCTGGGAGTGTTTGATGGGGACGGTGTAGAGGGAGCTTTACTCTGTATCTAAACCCCGTGCCGTACCTGTCCTGGGAGTGTTTGATGGGGACAGTGTAGAGGGAGCTTTACTCTGTACCTAACCCCGTGCTGTACCTGTCCTGGGAGCGCCTGATGGGGACGGTGCAGAGGGAGATTTACTCTGTAACTAACTCCGTGCTGTACCTGCCCTGGGAGTGTTTGATGGGGACGGTGTAGAGGGAGATTTACTAAGTATCTAACCCCGTCTGTACCTGTCCTGGGAGTGTTTGATGGGGACAGTGTAGAGGGAGCTTTACTCTGAATCTAACCCTGTGCTGTCCCTGTCCTGGGAGTGCTTGTTGGGGACGGTGTAGAGGGGGCTTACTCTGTATCTAACCCCCTGCTGCACCTGTCCTGTGAGTTTTTGATGGGGATGGTGTAGAGGGAGCTTTACTCTGTATCTAACCTTGTGCTGTACCAGTCCTGGGAGTGTTTGATGGGGATGGTGTAGAGGGAGCTTTACTCTGTATCTAACCCCGTGCAGTACCTGTCCTGGGAGTGTTTGATGGGGATGGTGTAGAGGGACCTTTACTCTGCATGTAACCCCGTGCTGTACCTGTCCTGGGAGTGTTTGATGGGGACAGTGTAGAGGGAGCTTTACTCTGTATCTAACCCCGTGCTGTACCTGTCCTGGGAGTGTTTGATGGGGACGGTGTAGAGGGAGCTTTACTCTGTATCTAACCCCGTGCTGTACCTGTCCAGGGAGTGTTTGATGGAGACAGTGTAGAGGGAGCTTTACTCTGTATCTAACCCCGTGCTGTACCTGTCCTGGGAGTGTTTGATGGGGACAGTGTAGAGGGAGCTTTACTCATTATCTAACACCGTGCTGTACCTGTCCTGGGAGTGTTTGATGGGGACGGTGTAGAGGCAGCTTTATTCTGTATCTAACCCCGTGCCGTACCTGTCCTGGGAGTGTTTGAAGGGGACGGTGTAGAGGGAGCTTTGCTCTGTATCTCAACCCGCGCTGGGAATGTTTGATGGGGACAGTGCAGAGGGAGCTTTACTTAGTATCTAACCTTGTGCGGTACCTGTCCTGGGAATGTTTAATAGGGATGGTGTAGAGGGAGCTTTTCACTGTATCTAACCCCGTGCTGTACCTGTCCTGGGAGTGTTTGATGGGGACAGTGTAGATGGAGCTTTACTCTGTATCTAACCCCGTGCTGTACTTGTCCTGGGAGTGTTTGATGGGGACAGTGTAGAGGGAGTTTTACTCTGTATCTAACCCTGTGCTGTACCTGTCATGGGAGTGTTTGATGGGGACAGTCTAAAGGGAGCTTTACTCAGTATCTAACCTCGTGCAGAACCAGTCCGGGGACTATTTAATGGGGACGGTGTAGGGGGAGCTTTACACTGTATCTAACCCCGTGCTGTACCTGTCCTGGGAGTGTTTGATGGGGACAGTGTAGAGGGAGCTTTACTCTGTATCTAACCCCGTGCTGTACCTGTCCTCAGAGTGTTTGATGGGGACAGTGTAGAGGGAGCTTTACTCTGTATCTAACCCCGTGCTGTACCTGTCCTGGGAGTGTTTGATGGGGACGGTGTAGAGGGAGCTTTGCTCTGTATCTAACCCCGTGCTGTACCTGTCCTGTTAGTATTTGATGGGGAGAGGGAAGAGGGAGTTTTACTCTATATCTAACCCCGTGCTGTACCTGCCCGGGGAGGTTTTGATGGGGACAGTGCAGAGGGAACTTCACTCTGCATCTAACCTCATGCTGTACCTGTCCTGGGAGTGTTTGATGGGGACGGTGTAGAGGGAGCTTTACTCTGTATCTAACCCCGTGCCGTACCTGTCCTGGGAGTTTTTGATGGGGACAGTGTAGAGTGAGCTTTGCTCTGTATCTAAACCCCGTGCTGTAGCTCTCCTGGGAATGTTTGATGGGGACAATGTAGAGGGAGCTTTACTCTGTACCTAACCCCGTGCTGTACCTGTCCTGGGAGCGCCTGATGGGGACGGTGCAGAGGGAGATTTACTCTGTAACTAACTCCGTGCTGTACCTGCCCTGGGAGTGTTTGATGGGGACGGTGTAGAGGGAGATTTACTACGTATCTAACCCCGTCTGTACCTGTCCTGGGAGTGTTTGATGGGGACAGTGTAGAGGGAGCTTTACTCTGAATCTAACCCTGTGCTGTCCCTGTCCTGGGAGTGCTTGTTGGGGACGGTGTAGAGGGGGCTTACTCTGTATCTAACCCCCTGCTGTACCTGTCCTGTGAGTTTTTGATGGGGATGGTGTAGAGGGAGCTTTACTCTGTATCTAACCTTGTGCTGTACCAGTCCTGGGAGTGTTTGATGGGGACAGTGTAGAGGGAGCTTTACTCTGTATCTAACCCCGTGCTGTACCTGTCCTGGGAGTGTTTGATGGGGATGGTGTAGAGGGAGCTTTACTCTGTATCTAACCCCGTGCAGTACCTGTCCTGGGAGTGTTTGATGGGGATGGTGTAGAGGGACCTTTACTCTGCATGTAACCCCGTGCTGTACCTGTCCTGGGAGTGTTTGATGGGGACGGTGCAGAGGGAGCTTAACTCTGTATCTAACCCCGTGCTGTACCTGTCCTGGGAGTGTTTGATGGGGACAGTGTAGAAGGACCTTTACTCTGTATGTAACCCCGTGCTGTACCTGTCCTGGGAGTGTTTGATGGGGACAGTGTAGAGGGAGCTTTACTCTGTATCTAACCCCGTGCTGTACCTGTCCTGGGAGTGTTTGATGGGGACGGTGTAGAGGGAGCTTTACTCTGTATCTAACCCCGTGCAGTACCTGTCCTGGGAGTGTTTGATGGGGATGGTGTAGAGGGAGCTTTACACTGTATCTTACCCCGTGCTGTACCTGTCCTGGGAGTGTTTGATGGGGATGGTGTAGAGGGAGATTTACTCTGTGTCTAACCCCGTGCTGTACCTGTCCTGGGAGTATTTGAAGGGAACGGTGTAGACGGAGTTTTACTCTCTATCTAAGACCGTGATGTACCTCACCTGGGAGTTTGGATGGGGACGGCGTAGAAGGAGCTTTACTCTGCATCTAACCCCGTGGGGTACCTGTCCTGGGAGTGTTTGATGGGGACAGTGTAGAGGCAGCTTTACTCTGTATCTAACCTCGTGCTGTACCTGTCCTGGGAGTGTTTGATGGGGACGGTGTAGAGGGAGCTTTACTCTGTATCTGACCCTGCCCTGGGAATGTTTGATGGGGACAGTGCAGAGGGAGCTTTACTCTGTATCTAACCCCGTGCTGTACCTGTCCTGGGAGTGTTTGATGGGGACAGTAGAGGCAGCTTCACTCGGTATCTAACCCTGTGCTGTACCTGTCCTGGAAGTGTTTGATGGGGACAGTGCAGAGGGAGCATTACTCTGTATCTAACCTCGCGCTACACCTGTCCTGGGAGTGTTTGATGGGGACGGTGTAGAGGGAGCTTTACTCTGTATCTAACCCCGTGCTGTACCTGTCCTGGGAGTGTTTGATGGGGACGGTGTAGAGGCAGCTTTATTCTGTATCTAACCCCGTGCCGTACCTGTCCTGGGAGTGTTTGAAGGGGACGGTGTAGAGGGAGCTTTGCTCTGTATCTCAACCCGCCCTGGGAATGTTTGATGGGGACAGTGCAGAGGGAGCTTTACTTAGTATCTAACCTTGTGCGGTACCTGTCCTGGGAATGTTTAATAGGGATGGTGTAGAGGGAGCTTTTCACTGTATCTAACCCCGTGCTGTACCTGTCCTGGGAGTGTTTGATGGGGACAGTGTAGAGGGAGTTTTACTCTGTATCTAACCCCGTGCTGTACCTGTCCTGGGAGTGTTTGATGGGGACGGTGTAGTGGGAGTTTTACTCTGTATCTAAGACCGTGCAGTACCTGTCCTGGGAGTGTTTGATGGGGACAGTGTAGAGGGTGCTTTACTCTGTATCTAACCCCGTGCTGTACCTGTCCTGGGAGTGTTTGATGGGGATGGTGTAGAGGGAGCTTTACTCTATATCTAACCTCGTGCTGTACCTGTCCTGGGAGTGTCTGATGGGGACGGTGTAGAGGGAGATTTACTCTGTATCTAACCCCGTGCTGTACCTGTCCTGGGAGTGTTTGATGGGGACAGTGCAGAGGGAGCTTTACTCTGTATCCAACCCCGCGCTGTACCTGTCCTGGGAGTGATTGATAGGGATGGTGTAGAGGGAGTTTTACTCTGTATCTAAGACCGTGCTGAACCTGTCCTGGGAGTGTTTGATGGGGACAGTGTAGAGGGAGCTTTACTGTGTATCTAACCCCGTGCTGTACCTGGCAAGGGAGTGATTGATGGGGAAAATGAAGAGGGAGCTTTACACTGTATCTAACCCCGTGCTGTACCTGTCCTGGGAGTGTTTGATGGGGACAGTGTAGAGGGAGCTTTACGCATTATCTAACGCCTTGCTGTACATGTCCTGGGAGTGTTTGATGGGGACGGTGTAGATGGAGCTTTACTCTGTATCTAACCCCATGCTGTACCTGTCCTGGGAGTGTTTGATGGGGACGGTGCAGAAGGAGCTTTACTCAGTATCTAACCTCGTGCTGTACCTGTCCTGGGAGTGTTTAATGGGGACGGTGTAGGGGGAGCTTTACACTGTATCTAACCCCATGTTGTACCTGTCCTCAGAGTGTTTGATGGGGACAGTGTAGAGGGAGCTTTACTCTGTATCTAACCCCGTGCTGTACCTGTCCTGTGAATGTTTGATGGGGACGGTGTAGAGGGAGCTTTACTCAGTATCTAACCCCGTGCAGTACCTGTCCTGTGAATGTTTGATGGGGACGGTGTAGAGGGAGCTTTACTCAGTATCTAACCCTGTGCTGTACCTGTCCTGTGAATGTTTGATGGGGACGGTGTAGAGGGAGCGTTACTCTGTATCTAACCCCGTGCTGTACCTGTCCTGTGAATGTTTGATGGGGACGGTGTAGAGGGAGCTTTACTCAGTATCTAACCCCGTGCAGTACCTGTCCTGGGAGTGTTGGATGGGGACGGTGTAGAGGGAGCTTTACTCTGTATCTAACCCCGTGCTGTACCTGTCCTGCGAGTCTTTGATGAGAACAGGGTAGAGGGAGCTTTACTCTGTATCTAACCCCGTGATGTACATGTCCTGGGAGTGTTTGATGGGGACGGTGTAGAGGGAGCTTTACTCTGTATCTAACACTATGCTGTACGTGTCCAGGGAGTGTTTGATGGAGACAGTGTAGAGGGAGCTTTACTTATTATCTAACGCCGTGCTGTACCTGTCCTGGGAGTGTTTGATGGGGACGGTATTGAGGGAGCTTTACTCTGTATCTAACCCCATGCTGTACCTGTCCTGGGAGTGTTTGATGGGGACGGTGTAGAGGGAGCTTTATTCCGTATCTAACCCCGTGCTGTACCTGTCCTCTGAATGTTTGATGGGGACGGTGCAGAGGGAGCTTAACTCTGCATCTAACCCCGTGCTGTACCTGTCCTGGGAGTGTTTGCTGGGGACGGTGTAGAGGGAGCTTTACTCTGTATCTAACCCCGTGCTGTACCTGTCCTGGGACTGTTTGATGGGGATGGTGTAGAGGGAGCTTTACTCTATATCTAACCTCGTGCTGTACCTGTCCTGGGAGTGTCTGATGGAGACGGTGTAGAGGGAGCTTCACTCTGTATCTAACCCCGTGCTGTACCTGTCCTGGGAGTGTTTGATGGGGACAGTGTAGAGGGAGCTTTACTCTGTATCTAACCCCGTGCTGTACCTGTCCTGGGAATGTTTGATGGGGACGGTGTAGAGGGAGTTTTACTCTGTATCTAAGACCGTGCTGAACCTGTCCTGGGAGTGTTTGATGGGGACAGTGTAGAGGGAGCTTTACTGTGTATCTAACCCCGTGCTGTACCTGCCAAGGGAGTGATTGATGGGGAAAATGAAGAGGGAGCTTTACACTGTATCTAACCCCGTGCTGTTCCTGTCCTGGGAGTGTTTGATGGGGACAGTGTAGAGGGAGCTTTACGCATTATCTAACGCCTTGCTGTACATGTCCTGGGAGTGTTTGATGGGGACGGTGTAGATGGAGCTTTACTCTGTATCTAACCCCATGCTGTACCTGTCCTGGGAGTGTTTGATGGGGACGGTGCAGAAGGAGCTTTACTCAGTATCTAACCTCGTGCTGTACCTGTCCTGGGAGTGTTTAATGGGGACGGTGTAGGGGGAGCTTTACACTGTATCTAACCCCGTGCTGTACCTGTCCTGTGAATGTTTGATGGGGACGGTGTAGAGGGAGCTTTACTCAGTATCTAACCCCGTGCAGTACCTGTCCTGTGAATGTTTGATGGGGACGGTGTAGAGGGAGCTTTACTCAGTATCTAACCCCGTGCTGTACCTGTCCTGTGAATGTTTGATGGGGACGGTGTAGAGGGAGCATAACTCTGTATCTAACCCCGTGCTGTACCTGTCCTGTGAATGTTTGATGGGGACGGTGTAGAGGGAGCTTTACTCAGTATCTAACCCCGTGCAGTACCTGTCCTGGGAGTGTTGGATGGGGACGGTGTAGAGGGAGCTTTACTCTGTATCTAACACTATGCTGTACGTGTCCAAGGAGTGTTTGATGGAGACAGTGTAGAGGGAGCTTTACTTATTATCTAACGCCGTGCTGTACCTGTCCTGGGAGTGTTTGATGGGGACGGTATAGAGGGAGCTTTACTCTGTATCTAACCCCATGCTGTACCTGTCCTGGGAGTGTTTGATGGGGACAGTGTAGAGGGAGCTTTATTCCGTATCTAACCCCGTGCTGTACCTGTCCTCTGAGTGTTTGATGGGTACAGAGTAGAGGGAGCTTTCCTCTGTATTTACCCCCGTGCATTACCTATCCTGGGAGTGTTTGATGGGGACGGTGTAGAGGGTGCTTTACTCTGTATCTATCCCCGTGCTGTACCTGTCCTGGGAGTGTTTGATGGGGACAGTGTAGAGGGAGCTTTACTCTGTATCTAACCTCATGCTGTACCTGTCCTGGGAGTGTTTGATGGGGACAGTGTAGAGGGAGCTTTACTCTGTATCTCACTCCGCGCTGTAACTGTCCTGGGAGTGATTGATAGGGATGGAGTAGAGGAAGTTTTACTCTGTATCTAACCCCGTGCTGTACCTGTCCTGGGAGTGTTTGATGGGGACAGTGTAGAGGGAGCTTTACTCTGTATCTCACTCCGCGCTGTAACTGTCCTGGGAGTGATTCATAGGGATGGAGTAGAGGGAGTTTTACTCTGTATCTAACCCCGTGCTGTACCTGTCCTGGGAGTGTTTGATGGGGACGGTGTAGAGGGAGTTTTACTCTGTATCTAAGACCGTGCTGTACCTGTCCTGGGAGTGTTTGATGGGGACAATGTAGAGGGAGCTTTAATCTATATCTAACCTCATGCTGTACCTGTCCTGGGAGTGTTTGATGGGGACGGTGTAGAGGGAGCTTTACTCTGTATCTAACCCCGTGCTGTATCTGTCCTGGGAGTGTTTGATGGGGACGGTGTAGAGGGAGCTTTACTCTGTATCTAACCCTGTGCTGTACCTGTCCTGGGAGTGTCTGATGGAGACGGTGTAGAGGGAGCTTCACTCTGTATCTAACCCCGTGCTGTACCTGCCCAGGGAGTGATTGATGGGGAAAATGAAGAGGGAGCTTTACTCTGTATCTAACCTCGTGCGGCACCTGTCCTGGGAGTGTTTAAGAGGGATGGTGTAGGGGGAGCTTTACACTGTATCTAACCCCGTGCTGTACCTGTCCTGGGAGTGTTTGATGGGGACGGAGTAGAGGGAGCTTCACTGTGTATCCAACCTCGTGCTGTACCTGTCCTGGTAGTATTTGATGGGAACGGTGTAGAGGGAGCTTTACTCTATATGTAACCCCGTGCTGTACCTGCCCAGGGAGTGGGGACAATGTAGAGGGAGCTTTACTGTGCATCTAACCCCGTGCTGTACCTGTCCTGTGAAAGTTGGATGGGGACGGTGTAGAGGGAGCTTTACCCTGTATCTAACCCCGTGCTGTACCTGTCCTGGGAGTGTTTGATGGGGACAGTGTAGAGAGAGCTTTACTCTGTATCCAACCCCGCGCTGTACCTGTCCTGGGAGTGATTGATAGGGACAGTGTAGAGGGAGCTTTACTCTGTATCCAACCCCGTGCTGTACCTGTCCTGGGAGTATTTGATGGGGACAGTGTAGAGGGAGCTTTACTCTGTATCTAACCCCGTGCTGTACCTGTCCTGGGAGTGTTTGATGGGGACGGTGTAGAGGGAGTTTTACTCTGTATCTAAGACCGTGCTGTACCTGCCCAGGGAGTGATTGATGGGGAAAATGAAGAGGGAGCTTTACTCTGTATCTAACCCCGTGCTGTACCTGTCCTGGGAGTGTTTGATGGGGACAGTCTAGAGGGAGCTTCACTCGGTATCTAACCTCGTGATGTACTTGTCCTGGGAGTGTTTGATGGGGACAGTCTAGAGGGAGCTTTACTCTGTATCTAACCCCGTGCTGTACCTGTCCTGGGAGTGTTTGATGGAGACAGTGTAGAGGGAGCTTTACTCATTATCTAACGCCATGCTGTACCTGTCCTGGGAGTGTTTGATGGGGTCGGTGTAGAGGCAGCTTTATTTTGTATCTAACCCCGTGCCTTACCTGTCCTGGGAGTGTTTGATGGGGACGGTGTAGAGGGAGCTTTACTCTGTATCTAACCCCGTGGTGTACCTGTCCTGATAGTATTTGATGGGGACAGGGTAGAGGGAGTTTTACTCTCTATCTAAGACCGTGCTGTCCCTCACCTGGGAGTTTGGATGGGGACGGCGTAGAGGGAGCTTTACCCTGTATCTACCCCCGTGCTGTACCTGTCCTGGGAGTGTTTGATGGGGACGGTGTAGAGGGAGCTTTACTCTGTACCGAACCCCGTGATGTACCTGTCCTGGGAGTGTTTGATGGGGACGGTGTAGAGGGAGTTTACCTCTGTATCTAACCCCGTGCTGTACCTGCCCTGGGAATTTTTGATGGGGACAGTGTAGAGGGAGCTTTACTCTGTATCTAACCCCGTGCTGTACCTGTCCTGGGAGTGTTTGATGGGGACGGTGTAGAGGGAGCTTTACTCTGTATCTAACCTCGTGCTGTACCTGTCCTGGGAGTGTTTGATGGGGACGGAGTAGAGGGAGTTTCACTCTGTATCTAAGACCGTGCTGTACCTGTCCTGGGAGTGTTTGATGGGGACAACGTAGAGGGAGCTTTACTCTATATGTAACCCCGTGCTGTACCTGTCCTGGGAGTGTTTGATGGGGACAGTGTAGAGGGAGCTTTACTCTGTATCTAACCCCGTGCTGTACCTGTCCTGGGAGTGTTTGATGGGGACAACGTAGAGGGAGCTTTACTCTATATGTAACCCCGTGCTGTACCTGTCCAGGGAGTGTTTGATGGGGACAACGTAGAGGGAGCTTTACTCTATATGTAACCCCGTGCTGTACCTGTCCAGTGAGTGTTTGATGGGGACGGTGTAGAGTGAGCTTTACCCTGTATCTAACCCCGTGCTGTACCTGTCCTGGGAGTGTTTGATGGGGCAATGTAGAGGGAGCTTTTCTGTGTATCTAACCCCGTGCTGTACCTGTCCTGTGAATGTTGGATGGGGACGGTGTAGAGGGAGCTTTACCCTGTATCTAACCCCGTGCTGTACCTGTCCTGGGAGTATTTGATGGGGACAGTGTAGAGGGAGCTTTACTCTGTATCTAACCCCGTGCTGTACGTGCCCAGGGAGTGATTGATGGGGAAAATGAAGAGGGAGCTTTACTTAGTACCTAACCTCGTGCGGCACCTGTCCTGTGAGTGTTTAATAGGGATGGTGTAGAGGGACCTTTGCTCTGTATGTAACGCCGTGCTGTACCTGTCCTGGGAGTGTTTGATGGGGACGGTGTAGAGGGAGTTTACCTCTGTATCTAACCCCGTGCTGTACCTGTCCTGGGAGTGTTTGATGGGGACAGTCTAGAGGGAGCTTCACTCGGTATCTAACCTCGTGATGTACTTGTCCTGGGAGCGATGGATGGGGACGGTGCAGAGGGAGCTTTATTCTGTACCTAACCCCATGCTGTACCTGTCCTGGGAGTGTTTGATGGGGTCGGTGTAGAGGGAGCTTTACTCTGTATCCAACCCCGCGCTGTACCTGTCCTGGGAGTGATTGATAGGGATGGTGTAGAGGGAGTTTTACTCTGTATCTAAGACTGTGCTGAACCTGTCCTGGGAGTGTTTGATGGGGACAGTGTAGAGGGAGCTTTACTCTGTATCTAACCCCGTGCTGTACCTGTCCTGGGAGTGTTTGATGGAGACAGTGTAGAGGGAGCTTTACTCATTATCTAACGCCATGCTGTACCTGTCCTGGGAGTGTTTGATGGGGACGGTGTAGAGGGAGCTTTACTCTGTATCTAACCCCGTGCAGTACCTGTCCTGGGAGTGTTTGATGGGGATGGTGTAGAGGGAGCTTTACACTGTATCTTACCCCGTGCTGTACCTGTCCTGGGAGTGTTTGATGGGGATGGTGTAGAGGGAGATTTACTCTGTGTCTAACCCCGTGCTGTACCTGTCCTGGGAGTATTTGAAGGGAACGGTGTAGACGGAGTTTTACTCTCTATCTAAGACCGTGATGTACCTCACCTGGGAGTTTGGATGGGGACGGCGTAGAAGGAGCTTTACTCTGCATCTAACCCCGTGGGGTACCTGTCCTGGGAGTGTTTGATGGGGACAGTGTAGAGGCAGCTTTACTCTGTATCTAACCTCGTGCTGTACCTGTCCTGGGAGTGTTTGATGGGGACGGTGTAGAGGGAGCTTTACTCTGTATCTGACCCTGCCCTGGGAATGTTTGATGGGGACAGTGCAGAGGGAGCTTTACTCTGTATCTAACCCCGTGCTGTACCTGTCCTGGGAGTGTTTGATGGGGACAGTAGAGGCAGCTTCACTCGGTATCTAACCCTGTGCTGTACCTGTCCTGGAAGTGTTTGATGGGGACAGTGCAGAGGGAGCATTACTCTGTATCTAACCTCGCGCTACACCTGTCCTGGGAGTGTTTGATGGGGACGGTGTAGAGGGAGCTTTACTCTGTATCTAACCCCGTGCTGTACCTGTCCTGGGAGTGTTTGATGGGGACGGTGTAGAGGCAGCTTTATTCTGTATCTAACCCCGTGCCGTACCTGTCCTGGGAGTGTTTGAAGGGGACGGTGTAGAGGGAGCTTTGCTCTGTATCTCAACCCGCCCTGGGAATGTTTGATGGGGACAGTGCAGAGGGAGCTTTACTTAGTATCTAACCTTGTGCGGTACCTGTCCTGGGAATGTTTAATAGGGATGGTGTAGAGGGAGCTTTTCACTGTATCTAACCCCGTGCTGTACCTGTCCTGGGAGTGTTTGATGGGGACAGTGTAGAGGGAGTTTTACTCTGTATCTAACCCCGTGCTGTACCTGTCCTGGGAGTGTTTGATGGGGACGGTGTAGTGGGAGTTTTACTCTGTATCTAAGACCGTGCAGTACCTGTCCTGGGAGTGTTTGATGGGGACAGTGTAGAGGGTGCTTTACTCTGTATCTAACCCCGTGCTGTACCTGTCCTGGGAGTGTTTGATGGGGATGGTGTAGAGGGAGCTTTACTCTATATCTAACCTCGTGCTGTACCTGTCCTGGGAGTGTCTGATGGGGACGGTGTAGAGGGAGATTTACTCTGTATCTAACCCCGTGCTGTACCTGTCCTGGGAGTGTTTGATGGGGACAGTGCAGAGGGAGCTTTACTCTGTATCCAACCCCGCGCTGTACCTGTCCTGGGAGTGATTGATAGGGATGGTGTAGAGGGAGTTTTACTCTGTATCTAAGACCGTGCTGAACCTGTCCTGGGAGTGTTTGATGGGGACAGTGTAGAGGGAGCTTTACTGTGTATCTAACCCCGTGCTGTACCTGGCAAGGGAGTGATTGATGGGGAAAATGAAGAGGGAGCTTTACACTGTATCTAACCCCGTGCTGTACCTGTCCTGGGAGTGTTTGATGGGGACAGTGTAGAGGGAGCTTTACGCATTATCTAACGCCTTGCTGTACATGTCCTGGGAGTGTTTGATGGGGACGGTGTAGATGGAGCTTTACTCTGTATCTAACCCCATGCTGTACCTGTCCTGGGAGTGTTTGATGGGGACGGTGCAGAAGGAGCTTTACTCAGTATCTAACCTCGTGCTGTACCTGTCCTGGGAGTGTTTAATGGGGACGGTGTAGGGGGAGCTTTACACTGTATCTAACCCCATGTTGTACCTGTCCTCAGAGTGTTTGATGGGGACAGTGTAGAGGGAGCTTTACTCTGTATCTAACCCCGTGCTGTACCTGTCCTGTGAATGTTTGATGGGGACGGTGTAGAGGGAGCTTTACTCAGTATCTAACCCCGTGCAGTACCTGTCCTGTGAATGTTTGATGGGGACGGTGTAGAGGGAGCTTTACTCAGTATCTAACCCTGTGCTGTACCTGTCCTGTGAATGTTTGATGGGGACGGTGTAGAGGGAGCGTTACTCTGTATCTAACCCCGTGCTGTACCTGTCCTGTGAATGTTTGATGGGGACGGTGTAGAGGGAGCTTTACTCAGTATCTAACCCCGTGCAGTACCTGTCCTGGGAGTGTTGGATGGGGACGGTGTAGAGGGAGCTTTACTCTGTATCTAACCCCGTGCTGTACCTGTCCTGCGAGTCTTTGATGAGAACAGGGTAGAGGGAGCTTTACTCTGTATCTAACCCCGTGATGTACATGTCCTGGGAGTGTTTGATGGGGACGGTGTAGAGGGAGCTTTACTCTGTATCTAACACTATGCTGTACGTGTCCAGGGAGTGTTTGATGGAGACAGTGTAGAGGGAGCTTTACTTATTATCTAACGCCGTGCTGTACCTGTCCTGGGAGTGTTTGATGGGGACGGTATTGAGGGAGCTTTACTCTGTATCTAACCCCATGCTGTACCTGTCCTGGGAGTGTTTGATGGGGACGGTGTAGAGGGAGCTTTATTCCGTATCTAACCCCGTGCTGTACCTGTCCTCTGAATGTTTGATGGGGACGGTGCAGAGGGAGCTTAACTCTGCATCTAACCCCGTGCTGTACCTGTCCTGGGAGTGTTTGCTGGGGACGGTGTAGAGGGAGCTTTACTCTGTATCTAACCCCGTGCTGTACCTGTCCTGGGACTGTTTGATGGGGATGGTGTAGAGGGAGCTTTACTCTATATCTAACCTCGTGCTGTACCTGTCCTGGGAGTGTCTGATGGAGACGGTGTAGAGGGAGCTTCACTCTGTATCTAACCCCGTGCTGTACCTGTCCTGGGAGTGTTTGATGGGGACAGTGTAGAGGGAGCTTTACTCTGTATCTAACCCCGTGCTGTACCTGTCCTGGGAATGTTTGATGGGGACGGTGTAGAGGGAGTTTTACTCTGTATCTAAGACCGTGCTGAACCTGTCCTGGGAGTGTTTGATGGGGACAGTGTAGAGGGAGCTTTACTGTGTATCTAACCCCGTGCTGTACCTGCCAAGGGAGTGATTGATGGGGAAAATGAAGAGGGAGCTTTACACTGTATCTAACCCCGTGCTGTTCCTGTCCTGGGAGTGTTTGATGGGGACAGTGTAGAGGGAGCTTTACGCATTATCTAACGCCTTGCTGTACATGTCCTGGGAGTGTTTGATGGGGACGGTGTAGATGGAGCTTTACTCTGTATCTAACCCCATGCTGTACCTGTCCTGGGAGTGTTTGATGGGGACGGTGCAGAAGGAGCTTTACTCAGTATCTAACCTCGTGCTGTACCTGTCCTGGGAGTGTTTAATGGGGACGGTGTAGGGGGAGCTTTACACTGTATCTAACCCCGTGCTGTACCTGTCCTGTGAATGTTTGATGGGGACGGTGTAGAGGGAGCTTTACTCAGTATCTAACCCCGTGCAGTACCTGTCCTGTGAATGTTTGATGGGGACGGTGTAGAGGGAGCTTTACTCAGTATCTAACCCCGTGCTGTACCTGTCCTGTGAATGTTTGATGGGGACGGTGTAGAGGGAGCATAACTCTGTATCTAACCCCGTGCTGTACCTGTCCTGTGAATGTTTGATGGGGACGGTGTAGAGGGAGCTTTACTCAGTATCTAACCCCGTGCAGTACCTGTCCTGGGAGTGTTGGATGGGGACGGTGTAGAGGGAGCTTTACTCTGTATCTAACACTATGCTGTACGTGTCCAAGGAGTGTTTGATGGAGACAGTGTAGAGGGAGCTTTACTTATTATCTAACGCCGTGCTGTACCTGTCCTGGGAGTGTTTGATGGGGACGGTATAGAGGGAGCTTTACTCTGTATCTAACCCCATGCTGTACCTGTCCTGGGAGTGTTTGATGGGGACAGTGTAGAGGGAGCTTTATTCCGTATCTAACCCCGTGCTGTACCTGTCCTCTGAGTGTTTGATGGGTACAGAGTAGAGGGAGCTTTCCTCTGTATTTACCCCCGTGCATTACCTATCCTGGGAGTGTTTGATGGGGACGGTGTATAGGGTGCTTTACTCTGTATCTATCCCCGTGCTGTACCTGTCCTGGGAGTGTTTGATGGGGACAGTGTAGAGGGAGCTTTACTCTGTATCTAACCTCATGCTGTACCTGTCCTGGGAGTGTTTGATGGGGACAGTGTAGAGGGAGCTTTACTCTGTATCTCACTCCGCGCTGTAACTGTCCTGGGAGTGATTGATAGGGATGGAGTAGAGGAAGTTTTACTCTGTATCTAACCCCGTGCTGTACCTGTCCTGGGAGTGTTTGATGGGGACAGTGTAGAGGGAGCTTTACTCTGTATCTCACTCCGCGCTGTAACTGTCCTGGGAGTGATTCATAGGGATGGAGTAGAGGGAGTTTTACTCTGTATCTAACCCCGTGCTGTACCTGTCCTGGGAGTGTTTGATGGGGACGGTGTAGAGGGAGTTTTACTCTGTATCTAAGACCGTGCTGTACCTGTCCTGGGAGTGTTTGATGGGGACAATGTAGAGGGAGCTTTAATCTATATCTAACCTCATGCTGTACCTGTCCTGGGAGTGTTTGATGGGGACGGTGTAGAGGGAGCTTTACTCTGTATCTAACCCCGTGCTGTATCTGTCCTGGGAGTGTTTGATGGGGACGGTGTAGAGGGAGCTTTACTCTGTATCTAACCCTGTGCTGTACCTGTCCTGGGAGTGTCTGATGGAGACGGTGTAGAGGGAGCTTCACTCTGTATCTAACCCCGTGCTGTACCTGCCCAGGGAGTGATTGATGGGGAAAATGAAGAGGGAGCTTTACTCTGTATCTAACCTCGTGCGGCACCTGTCCTGGGAGTGTTTAAGAGGGATGGTGTAGGGGGAGCTTTACACTGTATCTAACCCCGTGCTGTACCTGTCCTGGGAGTGTTTGATGGGGACGGAGTAGAGGGAGCTTCACTGTGTATCCAACCTCGTGCTGTACCTGTCCTGGTAGTATTTGATGGGAACGGTGTAGAGGGAGCTTTACTCTATATGTAACCCCGTGCTGTACCTGCCCAGGGAGTGGGGACAATGTAGAGGGAGCTTTACTGTGCATCTAACCCCGTGCTGTACCTGTCCTGTGAAAGTTGGATGGGGACGGTGTAGAGGGAGCTTTACCCTGTATCTAACCCCGTGCTGTACCTGTCCTGGGAGTGTTTGATGGGGACAGTGTAGAGAGAGCTTTACTCTGTATCCAACCCCGCGCTGTACCTGTCCTGGGAGTGATTGATAGGGACAGTGTAGAGGGAGCTTTACTCTGTATCCAACCCCGTGCTGTACCTGTCCTGGGAGTATTTGATGGGGACAGTGTAGAGGGAGCTTTACTCTGTATCTAACCCCGTGCTGTACCTGTCCTGGGAGTGTTTGATGGGGACGGTGTAGAGGGAGTTTTACTCTGTATCTAAGACCGTGCTGTACCTGCCCAGGGAGTGATTGATGGGGAAAATGAAGAGGGAGCTTTACTCTGTATCTAACCCCGTGCTGTACCTGTCCTGGGAGTGTTTGATGGGGACAGTCTAGAGGGAGCTTCACTCGGTATCTAACCTCGTGATGTACTTGTCCTGGGAGTGTTTGATGGGGACAGTCTAGAGGGAGCTTTACTCTGTATCTAACCCCGTGCTGTACCTGTCCTGGGAGTGTTTGATGGAGACAGTGTAGAGGGAGCTTTACTCATTATCTAACGCCATGCTGTACCTGTCCTGGGAGTGTTTGATGGGGTCGGTGTAGAGGCAGCTTTATTTTGTATCTAACCCCGTGCCTTACCTGTCCTGGGAGTGTTTGATGGGGACGGTGTAGAGGGAGCTTTACTCTGTATCTAACCCCGTGGTGTACCTGTCCTGATAGTATTTGATGGGGACAGGGTAGAGGGAGTTTTACTCTCTATCTAAGACCGTGCTGTCCCTCACCTGGGAGTTTGGATGGGGACGGCGTAGAGGGAGCTTTACCCTGTATCTACCCCCGTGCTGTACCTGTCCTGGGAGTGTTTGATGGGGACGGTGTAGAGGGAGCTTTACTCTGTACCGAACCCCGTGATGTACCTGTCCTGGGAGTGTTTGATGGGGACGGTGTAGAGGGAGTTTACCTCTGTATCTAACCCCGTGCTGTACCTGCCCTGGGAATTTTTGATGGGGACAGTGTAGAGGGAGCTTTACTCTGTATCTAACCCCGTGCTGTACCTGTCCTGGGAGTGTTTGATGGGGACGGTGTAGAGGGAGCTTTACTCTGTATCTAACCTCGTGCTGTACCTGTCCTGGGAGTGTTTGATGGGGACGGAGTAGAGGGAGTTTCACTCTGTATCTAAGACCGTGCTGTACCTGTCCTGGGAGTGTTTGATGGGGACAACGTAGAGGGAGCTTTACTCTATATGTAACCCCGTGCTGTACCTGTCCTGGGAGTGTTTGATGGGGACAGTGTAGAGGGAGCTTTACTCTGTATCTAACCCCGTGCTGTACCTGTCCTGGGAGTGTTTGATGGGGACAACGTAGAGGGAGCTTTACTCTATATGTAACCCCGTGCTGTACCTGTCCAGGGAGTGTTTGATGGGGACAACGTAGAGGGAGCTTTACTCTATATGTAACCCCGTGCTGTACCTGTCCAGTGAGTGTTTGATGGGGACGGTGTAGAGTGAGCTTTACCCTGTATCTAACCCCGTGCTGTACCTGTCCTGGGAGTGTTTGATGGGGCAATGTAGAGGGAGCTTTTCTGTGTATCTAACCCCGTGCTGTACCTGTCCTGTGAATGTTGGATGGGGACGGTGTAGAGGGAGCTTTACCCTGTATCTAACCCCGTGCTGTACCTGTCCTGGGAGTATTTGATGGGGACAGTGTAGAGGGAGCTTTACTCTGTATCTAACCCCGTGCTGTACGTGCCCAGGGAGTGATTGATGGGGAAAATGAAGAGGGAGCTTTACTTAGTACCTAACCTCGTGCGGCACCTGTCCTGTGAGTGTTTAATAGGGATGGTGTAGAGGGACCTTTGCTCTGTATGTAACGCCGTGCTGTACCTGTCCTGGGAGTGTTTGATGGGGACGGTGTAGAGGGAGTTTACCTCTGTATCTAACCCCGTGCTGTACCTGTCCTGGGAGTGTTTGATGGGGACAGTCTAGAGGGAGCTTCACTCGGTATCTAACCTCGTGATGTACTTGTCCTGGGAGCGATGGATGGGGACGGTGCAGAGGGAGCTTTATTCTGTACCTAACCCCATGCTGTACCTGTCCTGGGAGTGTTTGATGGGGTCGGTGTAGAGGGAGCTTTACTCTGTATCCAACCCCGCGCTGTACCTGTCCTGGGAGTGTTTGATGGGGACAGTGTAGAGGGAGCTTTACTCTGTATCTAAGACCGTGCTGAACCTGTCCTGGGAGTGTTTGATGGGGACAGTGTAGAGGGAGCTTTACTCTGTATCTAACCCCGTGCTGTACCTGTCCTGGGAGTGTTTGATGGAGACAGTGTAGAGGGAGCTTTACTCATTATCTAACGCCATGCTGTACCTGTCCTGGGAGTGTTTGATGGGGTCGGTGTAGAGGCAGCTTTATTTTGTATCTAACCCCGTGCCGTACCTGTCCTGGGAGTGTTTGATGGGGACGGTGTAGAGGGAGCTTTACTCTGTATCTAACCCCGTGCTGTACCTGTAATGATAGTATTTGATGGGGACAGGGTTGAGGGAGTTTTACTCTCTATCTAAGACCGTGCTGTACCTCACCTGGGAGTTTGGATGGGGACGGCGTAGAGGGAGCTTTACCCTGTATCTACCCCCGTGCTGTACCTGTCCTGGGAGTGTTTGATGGGGACGGTGTAGAGGGAGCTTTACTCTGTATCTAACCCCGTGATGTACATTTCCTGGGTGCGTTTGATGGGGACAGGGTAGAGGAGGTTTGACTCTGTATCTAATCCCGTGCTGTACCTGCCCTGGGAGTTTTTGATGGGGACAGTGTAGAGGGAGCTTTACTCTGTATCTAACCTCGTGCTGTACCTGTCCTGGGAGTGTTTGATGGGGACGGTGTAGAGGGAGCTTTACTGTGTATCCAACCTCGTGCTGTACCTGTCCTGGTAGTATTTGATGGGAACGGTGTAGAGGGAGTTTCACTCTGTATCTAACCCCGTGCTTTACCTGTCCTGGGAGTGTTTGATGGGGACAACGTAGAGGGAGCTTTACTCTATATGTCACCCCGTGCTGTCCTTGTCCAGGGAGTGTTTGATGGGGACGGTGTAGAGTGAGCTTTACCCTGCATCTAACTCCGTGCTGTACCTGCCCAGGGAGTGGGGACAATGTAGAGGGAGCTTTACTGTGTATCTAACCCCGTGCTGTACCTGTCCTGTGAAAGTTGGATGGGGACGGTGTAGAGGGAGCTTTACTCTGTATCTAACCCTGTGCTGTACCTGTCCTGGGAGTATTTGATGGGGACAGTGTAGAGAGAGCTTTACTCTGTATCCAACCCCGCGCTGTACCTGTCCTGGGAGTGATTGATAGGGACAGTGTAGAGGGAGCTTTACTCTGTATCTAACCCTGTGCTGTACCTGTCCTGGGAGTGTTTGATGGGGACGGTGTAGAGGGAGTTTTACTCTGTATCTAAGACCGTGCTGTACCTGCCCAGGGAGTGATTGATGGGGAAAATGAAGAGGGAGCTTTACTCTGTATCTAACCCCGTGCTGTACCTGTCCTGGGAGTGTTTGATGGGGACGGTGTAGAGGGAGCTTTACTCTGTATCTAACCCCGTGCTGTACCTGTCCTGGGAGTATTTGATGGGGACAGTCTAGAGGGAGCTTCACTCGGTATCTAACCTCGTGATGTACTTGTCCTGGGAGCGTTGGATGGGGACGGTGCAGAGGGAGCTTTACTCTGTATCTAACCCCGTGCTGTACCTGTCCTGGGAGTGTTTGATGGAGACAGTGTAGAGGGAGCTTTACTCATTATCTAACGCCATGCTGTACCTGTCCTGGGAGTGTTTGATGGGGTCGGTGTAGAGGCAGCTTTATTTTGTATCTAACCCCGTGCCTTACCTGTCCTGGGAGTGTTTGATGGGGACGGTGTAGAGGGAGCTTTACTCTGTATCTAACCCCGTGCTGTACCTGTCCTGATAGTATTTGATGGGGACAGGGTAGAGGGAGTTTTACTCTCTATCTAAGACCGTGCTGTACCTCACCTGGGAGTTTGGATGGGGACGGCGTAGAGGGAGCTTTACCCTGTATCTACCCCCGTGCTGTACCTGTCCTGGGAGTGTTTGATGGGGACGGTGTAGAGGGAGCTTTACTCTGTATCTAACCCCGTGATGTACATTTCCTGGGTGCGTTTGATGGGGACAGGGTAGAGGAGGTTTGACTCTGTATCTAATCCCGTGCTGTACCTGTCCTGGGAGTTTTTGATGGGGACAGTGTAGAGGGAGCTTCACTCTGTATCTAACCTCGTGCTGTACCTGTCCTGGGAGTGTTTGATGGGGACGGCGTAGAGGGACCTTTGCTCTGTATGTAACGCCGTGCTGTACCTGTCCTGGGAGTGTTTGATGGGGACGGAGTAGAGGGAGCTTTACTCTGTATCTAACCCCGTGTTGTACTTGTCCTGGTAGTATTTGATGGGAACGGTGTAGAGGGAGTTTCACTCTGTATCTAAGACGGTGCTGTACCTGTCCTGGGAGTACGGATCGAAACAGTGTAGAGGGAGCTTTACTGTGTAGCTACCCCCGTGCTTTACCTGTCCTGGGAGTGTTTGATGGGGACGGTGTAGAGTGAGCTTTACCCTGCATCTAACTCCGTGCTGTACCTGCCCAGGGAGTGGGGACAATGTAGAGGGAGCTTTACTGTGTATCTAACCCCGTGCTGTACCTGTCCTGTGAAAGTTGGATGGGGACGGTGTAGAGGGAGCTTTACCCTGTATCTAACCCCGTGCTGTACCTGTCCTGGGAGTATTTGATGGGGACAGTGTAGAGAGAGCTTTACTCTGTATCTAACCCCGTGCTGTACCTGCCAAGGGAGTGATTGATGGGGAAAATGAAGAGGGAGCTTTACACTGTATCTAACCCCGTGCTGTTCCTGTCCTGGGAGTGTTTGATGGGGACAGTGTAGAGGGAGCTTTACGCATTATCTAACGCCTTGCTGTACATGTCCTGGGAGTGTTTGATGGGGACGGTGTAGATGGAGCTTTACTCAGTATCTAACCCCATGCTGTACCTGTCCTGGGAGTGTTTGATGGGGACGGTGCAGAAGGAGCTTTACTCAGTATCTAACCTCGTGCTGTACCTGTCCTGGGAGTGTTTAATGGGGACGGTGTAGGGGGAGCTTTACACTGTATCTAACCCCGTGCTGTACCTGTCCTGTGAATGTTTGATGGGGACGGTGTAGAGGGAGCTTTACTCAGTATCTAACCCCGTGCAGTACCTGTCCTGTGAATGTTTGATGGGGACGGTGTAGAGGGAGCTTTACTCAGTATCTAACCCCGTGCTGTACCTGTCCTGTGAATGTTTGATGGGTACGGTGTAGAGGGAGCATAACTCTGTATCTAACCCCGTGCTGTACCTGTCCTGTGAATGTTTGATGGGGATGGTGTAGAGGGAGCTTTACTCAGTATCTAACCCCGTGCAGTACCTGTCCTGGGAGTGTTGGATGGGGACGGTGTAGAGGGAGCTTTACTCTGTATCTAACACTATGCTGTACGTGTCCAAGGAGTGTTTGATGGAGACAGTGTAGAGGGAGCTTTACTTATTATCTAACGCCGTGCTGTACCTGTCCTGGGAGTGTTTGATGGGGACGGTATAGAGGGAGCTTTACTCTGTATCTAACCCCATGCTGTACCTGTCCTGGGAGTGTTTGATGGGGACAGTGTAGAGGGAGCTTTATTCCGTATCTAACCCCGTGCTGTACCTGTCCTCTGAGTGTTTGATGGGTACAGAGTAGAGGGAGCTTTCCTCTGTATTTACCCCCGTGCATTACCTATCCTGGGAGTGTTTGATGGGGACGGTGTAGAGGGTGCTTTACTCTGTATCTATCCCCGTGCTGTACCTGTCCTGGGAGTGTTTGATGGGGACAGTGTAGAGGGAGCTTTACTCTGCATCTAACCTCATGCTGTACCTGTCCTGGGAGTGTTTGATGGGGACAGTGTAGAGGGAGCTTTACTCTGTATCTCACTCCGCGCTGTAACTGTCCTGGGAGTGATTGATAGGGATGGAGTAGAGGAAGTTTTACTCTGTATCTAACCCCGTGCTGTACCTGTCCTGGGAGTGTTTGATGGGGACAGTGTAGAGGGAGCTTTACTCTGTATCTCACTCCGCGCTGTAACTGTCCTGGGAGTGATTCATAGGGATGGAGTAGAGGGAGTTTTACTCTGTATCTAACCCCGTGCTGTACCTGTCCTGGGAGTGTTTGATGGGGACGGTGTAGAGGGAGTTTTACTCTGTATCTAAGACCGTGCTGTACCTGTCCTGGGAGTGTTTGATGGGGACAATGTAGAGGGAGCTTTAATCTATATCTAACCTCATGCTGTACCTGTCCTGGGAGTGTTTGATGGGGACGGTGTAGAGGGAGCTTTACTCTGTATCTAACCCCGTGCTGTATCTGTCCTGGGAGTGTTTGATGGGGACGGTGTAGAGGGAGCTTTACTCTGTATCTAACCCTGTGCTGTACCTGTCCTGGGAGTGTCTGATGGAGACGGTGTAGAGGGAGCTTCACTCTGTATCTAACCCCGTGCTGTACCTGCCCAGGGAGTGATTGATGGGGAAAATGAAGAGGGAGCTTTACTCTGTATCTAACCTCGTGCGGCACCTGTCCTGGGAGTGTTTAATAGGGATGGTGTAGGGGGAGCTTTACACTGTATCTAACCCCGTGCTGTACCTGTCCTGGGAGTGTTTGATGGGGACAGGGTAGAGGAGGTTTGACTCTGTATCTAATCCCGTGCTGTACCTGCCCTGGGAATTTTTGATGGGGACAGTGTAGAGGGAGCTTTACTCTGTATCTAACCCCGTGCTGTACCTGCCCTGGGAATGTTTGATGGGGACGGTGTAGAGGGAGATTTACTCTGTATCTAACCCCGTGCTGTACCTGTCCTGGGAGTGTTTGATGGGGACGGTGTAGAGGGAGTTTACCTCTGTATCTAACCCCGTGCTGTACCTGCCCTGGGGGTATTTCATGGGGACAGTGTGGAGGGAGCTTTACTCTGTATCTAGCCCCGCGCTGTACCTGTCCTGGGAGTGATTGATGGGGACAGTGTAGAGGGAGATTTACTCTGTATCTAACCCCGTGCTGTACCTGTCCTGGGAGTGTTTGATGGGGACGGAGTAGAGGGAGCTTCACTGTGTATCCAACCTCGTGCTGTACCTGTCCTGGTAGTATTTGATGGGAACGGTGTAGAGGGAGCTTTACTCTATATGTAACCCCATGCTGTCCCTGTCCAGGGAGTGTTTGATGGGAACGGTGTAGAGGGAGCTTTACTCTATATGTAACCCCATGCTGTCCCTGTCCAGGGAGTGTTTGATGGGGACGGTGTAGAGTGAGCTTTACCCTGCATCTAACTCCGTGCTGTACCTGCCCAGGGAGTGGGGACAATGTAGAGGGAGCTTTACTGTGCATCTAACCCCGTGCTGTACCTGTCCTGTGAAAGTTGGATGGGGACGGTGTAGAGGGAGCTTTACCCTGTATCTAACCCCGTGCTGTACCTGTCCTGGGAGTGTTTGATGGGGACAGTGTAGAGAGAGCTTTACTCTGTATCCAACCCCGCGCTGTACCTGTCCTGGGAGTGATTGATAGGGACAGTGTAGAGGGAGCTTTACTCTGTATCCAACCCCGTGCTGTACCTGTCCTGGGAGTATTTGATGGGGACAGTGTAGAGGGAGCTTTACTCTGTATCTAACCCCGTGCTGTACCTGTCCTGGGAGTGTTTGATGGGGACGGTGTAGAGGGAGTTTTACTCTGTATCTAAGACCGTGCTGTACCTGCCCAGGGAGTGATTGATGGGGAAAATGAAGAGGGAGCTTTACTCTGTATCTAACCCCGTGCTGTACCTGTCCTGGGAGTGTTTGATGGGGACAGTCTAGAGGGAGCTTCACTCGGTATCTAACCTCGTGATGTACTTGTCCTGGGAGTGTTTGATGGGGACAGTCTAGAGGGAGCTTTACTCTGTATCTAACCCCGTGCTGTACCTGTCCTGGGAGTGTTTGATGGAGACAGTGTAGAGGGAGCTTTACTCATTATCTAACGCCATGCTGTACCTGTCCTGGGAGTGTTTGATGGGGTCGGTGTAGAGGCAGCTTTATTTTGTATCTAACCCCGTGCCGTACCTGTCCTGGGAGTGTTTGATGGGGACGGTGTAGAGGGAGCTTTACTCTGTATCTAACCCCGTGGTGTACCTGTCCTGATAGTATTCGATGGGGACAGGGTAGAGGGAGTTTTACTCTCTATCTAAGACCGTGCTGTCCCTCACCTGGGAGTTTGGATGGGGACGGCGTAGAGGGAGCTTTACCCTGTATCTACCCCCGTGCTGTACCTGTCCTGGGAGTGTTTGATGGGGACGGTGTAGAGGGAGCTTTACTCTGTACCGAACCCCGTGATGTACCTGTCCTGGGAGTGTTTGATGGGGACGGTGTAGAGGGAGTTTACCTCTGTATCTAACCCCGTGCTGTACCTGCCCTGGGAAGTTTTGATGGGGACAGTGTAGAGGGAGCTTTACTCTGTATCTAACCCCGTGCTGTACCTGTCCTGGGAGTGTTTGATGGGGACGGTGTAGAGGGAGCTTTACTCTGTATCTAACCTCGTGCTGTACCTGTCCTGGGAGTGTTTGATGGGGACGGAGTAGAGGGAGTTTCACTCTGTATCTAAGACCGTGCTGTACCTGTCCTGGGAGTGTTTGATGGGGACAACGTAGAGGGAGCTTTACTCTATATGTAACCCCGTGCTGTACCTGTCCTGGGAGTGTTTGATGGGGACAGTGTAGAGGGAGCTTTACTCTGTATCTAACCCCGTGCTGTACCTGTCCTGGGAGTGTTTGATGGGGACAACGTAGAGGGAGCTTTACTCTATATGTAACCCCGTGCTGTACCTGTCCAGGGAGTGTTTGATGGGGACAACGTAGAGGGAGCTTTACTCTATATGTAACCCCGTGCTGTACCTGTCCAGTGAGTGTTTGATGGGGACGGTGTAGAGTGAGCTTTACCCTGTATCTAACCCCGTGCTGTACCTGTCCTGGGAGTGTTTGATGGGGCAATGTAGAGGGAGCTTTTCTGTGTATCTAACCCCGTGCTGTACCTGTCCTGTGAATGTTGGATGGGGACGGTGTAGAGGGAGCTTTACCCTGTATCTAACCCCGTGCTGTACGTGCCCAGGGAGTGATTGATGGGGAAAATGAAGAGGGAGCTTTACTTAGTACCTAACCTCGTGCGGCACCTGTCCTGTGAGTGTTTAATAGGGATGGTGTAGAGGGACCTTTGCTCTGTATGTAACGCCGTGCTGTACCTGTCCTGGGAGTGTTTGATGGGGACGGTGTAGAGGGAGTTTACCTCTGTATCTAACCCCGTGCTGTACCTGTCCTGGGAGTGTTTGATGGGGACAGTCTAGAGGGAGCTTCACTCGGTATCTAACCTCGTGATGTACTTGTCCTGGGAGCGATGGATGGGGACGGTGCAGAGGGAGCTTTATTCTGTACCTAACCCCATGCTGTACCTGTCCTGGGAGTGTTTGATGGGGTCGGTGTAGAGGGAGCTTTACTCTGTATCCAACCCCGCGCTGTACCTGTCCTGGGAGTGATTGATAGGGATGGTGTAGAGGGAGTTTTACTCTGTATCTAAGACTGTGCTGAACCTGTCCTGGGAGTGTTTGATGGGGACAGTGTAGAGGGAGCTTTACTCTGTATCTAACCCCGTGCTGTACCTGTCCTGGGAGTGTTTGATGGAGACAGTGTAGAGGGAGCTTTACTCATTAT
This sequence comes from Isurus oxyrinchus, assembly GCA_026770705.1. Lineage (NCBI taxonomy): Eukaryota > Metazoa > Chordata > Chondrichthyes > Lamniformes > Lamnidae > Isurus > Isurus oxyrinchus. Next base: position 43,269 of record JANJGN010003110.1, read on the forward strand.
CTAACGCCATGCTGTACCTGTCCTGGGAGTGTTTGATGGGGTCGGTGTAGAGGCAGCTTTATTTTGTATCTAACCCCGTGCCGTACCTGTCCTGGGAGTGTTTGATGGGGACGGTGTAGAGGGAGCTTTACTCTGTATCTAACCCCGTGCTGTACCTGTAATGATAGTATTTGATGGGGACAGGGTTGAGGGAGTTTTACTCTCTATCTAAGACCGTGCTGTACCTCACCTGGGAGTTTGGATGGGGACGGCGTAGAGGGAGCTTTACCCTGTATCTACCCCCGTGCTGTACCTGTCCTGGGAGTGTTTGATGGGGACGGTGTAGAGGGAGCTTTACTCTGTATCTAACCCCGTGATGTACATTTCCTGGGTGCGTTTGATGGGGACAGGGTAGAGGAGGTTTGACTCTGTATCTAATCCCGTGCTGTACCTGCCCTGGGAGTTTTTGATGGGGACAGTGTAGAGGGAGCTTTACTCTGTATCTAACCTCGTGCTGTACCTGTCCTGGGAGTGTTTGATGGGGACGGTGTAGAGGGAGCTTTACTGTGTATCCAACCTCGTGCTGTACCTGTCCTGGTAGTATTTGATGGGAACGGTGTAGAGGGAGTTTCACTCTGTATCTAACCCCGTGCTTTACCTGTCCTGGGAGTGTTTGATGGGGACAACGTAGAGGGAGCTTTACTCTATATGTCACCCCGTGCTGTCCTTGTCCAGGGAGTGTTTGATGGGGACGGTGTAGAGTGAGCTTTACCCTGCATCTAACTCCGTGCTGTACCTGCCCAGGGAGTGGGGACAATGTAGAGGGAGCTTTACTGTGTATCTAACCCCGTGCTGTACCTGTCCTGTGAAAGTTGGATGGGGACGGTGTAGAGGGAGCTTTACTCTGTATCTAACCCTGTGCTGTACCTGTCCTGGGAGTATTTGATGGGGACAGTGTAGAGAGAGCTTTACTCTGTATCCAACCCCGCGCTGTACCTGTCCTGGGAGTGATTGATAGGGACAGTGTAGAGGGAGCTTTACTCTGTATCTAACCCTGTGCTGTACCTGTCCTGGGAGTGTTTGATGGGGACGGTGTAGAGGGAGTTTTACTCTGTATCTAAGACCGTGCTGTACCTGCCCAGGGAGTGATTGATGGGGAAAATGAAGAGGGAGCTTTACTCTGTATCTAACCCCGTGCTGTACCTGTCCTGGGAGTGTTTGATGGGGACGGTGTAGAGGGAGCTTTACTCTGTATCTAACCCCGTGCTGTACCTGTCCTGGGAGTATTTGATGGGGACAGTCTAGAGGGAGCTTCACTCGGTATCTAACCTCGTGATGTACTTGTCCTGGGAGCGTTGGATGGGGACGGTGCAGAGGGAGCTTTACTCTGTATCTAACCCCGTGCTGTACCTGTCCTGGGAGTGTTTGATGGAGACAGTGTAGAGGGAGCTTTACTCATTATCTAACGCCATGCTGTACCTGTCCTGGGTGTGTTTGATGGGGTCGGTGTAGAGGCAGCTTTATTTTGTATCTAACCCCGTGCCTTACCTGTCCTGGGAGTGTTTGATGGGGACGGTGTAGAGGGAGCTTTACTCTGTATCTAACCCCGTGCTGTACCTGTCCTGATAGTATTTGATGGGGACAGGGTAGAGGGAGTTTTACTCTCTATCTAAGACCGTGCTGTACCTCACCTGGGAGTTTGGATGGGGACGGCGTAGAGGGAGCTTTACCCTGTATCTACCCCCGTGCTGTACCTGTCCTGGGAGTGTTTGATGGGGACGGTGTAGAGGGAGCTTTACTCTGTATCTAACCCCGTGATGTACATTTCCTGGGTGCGTTTGATGGGGACAGGGTAGAGGAGGTTTGACTCTGTATCTAATCCCGTGCTGTACCTGTCCTGGGAGTTTTTGATGGGGACAGTGTAGAGGGAGCTTCACTCTGTATCTAACCTCGTGCTGTACCTGTCCTGGGAGTGTTTGATGGGGACGGCGTAGAGGGACCTTTGCTCTGTATGTAACGCCGTGCTGTACCTGTCCTGGGAGTGTTTGATGGGGACGGAGTAGAGGGAGCTTTACTCTGTATCTAACCCCGTGTTGTACTTGTCCTGGTAGTATTTGATGGGAACGGTGTAGAGGGAGCTTTACTCTGTATCTAACCCCCGTGCTGTACCTGTCCTGATAGTATTTGATGGGGACAGGGTAGAGGGAGTTTTACTCTCTATCTAAGACCGTGCTGTACCTCACCTGGGAGTTTGGATGGGGACGGCGTAGAGGGAGCTTTACCCTGTATCTACCCCCGTGCTGTACCTGTCCTGGGAGTGTTTGATGGGGACGGTGTAGAGGGAGCTTTACTCTGTATCTAACCCCGTGATGTACATTTCCTGGGTGCGTTTGATGGGGACAGGGTAGAGGAGGTTTGACTCTGTATCTAATCCCGTGCTGTACCTGCCCTGGTAGTATTTGATGAGAACGGTGTAGAGGGAGTTTCACTCTGTATCTAAGACCGTGCTGTACCTGTCCAGGGAGTGATTGATGGGGAAAATGAAGAGGGAGCTTTACTTAGTACCTAACCTCGTGCGGCACCTGTCCTGGGAGTGTTTAATAGGGATGGTGTAGGGGGAGCTTTACACTGTATCTAACCCCGTGCTGTACCTGCCCTGGGAGTTTTTGATGGGGACAGTGTAGAGGGAGATTTACTCTGTATCTAACCCCGTGCTGTACCTGTCCTGGGAGTGTTTGATGGGGATGGTGTAGAGGGAGCTTTACTCTGTATCTAGCCCCGCGCTGTACCTGTCCTGGGAGTGTTTGATGGGGACGGTGTAGAGGGAGTTTACCTCTGTATCTAACCGCTTGCTGTACCTGTCCTGGGGGTATTTCATGGGGACAGTGTGGAGGGAGCTTTACTCTGTATCTAGCCCCGCGCTGTACCTGTCCTGGGAGTGTTTGATGGGGACAGTCTAGAGGGAGCTTCACTCGGTATCTAACCTCGTGCTGTACCTGTCCTGGGAGTGTTGGATGGGGACGGTGTAGAGGGAGCTTCACTCGGTATCTAACCTCGTGCTGTACCTGTCCTGGGAGTGTTTGATGGGGACGGTGCAGAGGCAGCTTTATTCTGTACCTAACCCCGTGCTGTACCTGTCCAGGGAGTGTTTGATGGAGACAGTGTAGAGGGAGCTTTACTCATTATCTAACGCCGTGCTGTACCTGTCCTGGGAGTGTTTGATGGGGACGGTGTAGAGGCAGCTTTATTTTGTATCTAACCCCGTGCCGTAACTGTCCTGGGAGTGTTTGATGGGGACGGTGTAGAGGGAGCTTTACTCCGTATCTAACCCCGTGCTGTACCTGTCCTGATAGTATTTGATGGGGACAGGGTAGAGGGAGTTTTACTCTGTATGTAACCCCGTGATGTACCGGTCCTGGGAGTATTTGATGGGGACAGTGTAGAGGGAGATTTACTCTGTATCTAACCCCGTGCTGAACCTGTCCTGGGAGTGTTTGATGGGGACAGTGTAGAGGGAGCTTTACTCTGTATCTAACCCCATGCTGTACCTGTCCTGGGAGTGTTTGATGGAGACAGTGTAGAGGGAGCTTTACTCATTATCTAACGCCATGCTGTACCTGTCCTGGGAGTGTTTGATGGGGTCGGTGTAGAGGCAGCTTTATTTTGTATCTAACCCTGTGCCGTACCTGTCCTGGGAGTGTTTGATGGGGACGGTGTAGAGGGAGCTTTACTCTGTATCTAACCCCGTGATGTACATTTCCTGGGTGTGTTTGATGGGGACAGGGTAGAGGAGGTTTGACTCTGTATCTAATCCCGTGCTGTACCTGTCCTGGGAGTGTTGGATGGGGACGGTGTAGAGGGAGTTTACCTCTGTATCTAACCCCGTGCTGTACCTGCCCTGGGAATTTTTGATGGGGACGGTGTAGAGGGAGCTTTACTCTGTATCTAACCCCGTGCTGTACCTGTCCTGGGAGTGTTTGATGGGGACGGAGTAGAGGGAGTTTCACTCTGTATCTAACCCCGTGCTGTACCTGTCCTGGGAGTGTTTGATGGGAACGGTGTAGAGGGAGTTTCACTCTGTATCTAAGACCGTGCTGTACCTGTCCTGGGAGTGTTTGATGGGGACAACGTAGAGGGAGCTTTACTCTATATGTAACCCCGTGCTGTACCTGTCCAGGGAGTGTTTGATGGGGACAACGTAGAGGGAGCTTTACTCTATATGTAACCCCCGTGCTGTACCTGTCCAGGGAGTGTTTGATGGGGACAATGTAGAGGGAGCTTTCTCTGTGTATCTAACCCCGTGCTGTACCTGTCCTGGGAGTATTTGATGGGGACAGTGTAGAGAGAGCTTTAACTCTGTATCCAACCCCCGCGCTGTACCTGTCCTGGGAGTGATTGATAGGGACAGTGTAGAGGGAGCTTTACTCTGTATCCAACCCCGTGCTGTACCTGTCCTGGAGGTATTTGATGGGGACAGTGTAGAGGGAGCTTTACTCTGTATCTAACCCCGTGCTGTACCTGTCCTGGAGTGTTTGATGGGGACGGTGTAGAGGGAGCTTTACTCTGTATCTAACCCCGTGCTGTACCTGCCCAGGGAGTGATTGATGGGGAAAATGAAGAGGGAGCTTTACTTAGTACCTAACCTCGTGCGGCACCTGTCCTGGGAGTGTTTAATAGGGATGGTGTAGGGGGAGCTTTACACTGTATCTAACCCCGTGCTGTACCTGTCCTGGGAGTGTTTGATGGGGACAGGGTAGAGGAGGTTTGACTCTGTATCTAATCCCCGTGCTGTACCTGCCCTGGGAGTTTTTGATGGGACAGTGTAGAGGGGACCTTTGCTCTGTATCTAACGCCGTGCTGTACCTGTCCTGGGAGTGTTTGATGGGGACGGTGTAGAGGGACCTTTGCTCTGTATCTAACGCCGTGCTGTACCTGTCCTGGGAGTGTTTGATGGGGACAGTGCAGAGGGACCTTTGCTCTGTATGTAACGCCGTGCTGTACCTGTCCCTGGGAGTGTTTGATGGGGACGGTGTAGAGGGACCTTTGCTCTGTATGTAACGCCGTGCTGTACCTGTCCTGGCAGTGTTTGATGGGGACGGTGTAGAGGGAGTTTACCTCTGTATCTAACCCCGTGCTGTACCTGCCCTGGGGGTATTTCATGGGGACAGTGTGGAGGGAGCTTTACTCTGTATCTAACCCCGTGCTGTACCTGTCCTGGGAGTGTTTGATGGGGAACCGTCTAGAGGGAGCTTCACTCGGTATCTAACCTCGTGATGTACTTGTCCTGGGAGCGTTGGATGGGGACGGTGCAGAAGGAGCTTTATTCTGTACCTAACCCCGTGCTGTACCTGTCCAGGGAGTGTTTGATGGAGACAGTGTAGAGGGAGCTTTACTCATTATCTAACGCCATGCTGCTACCTGTCCTGGGAGTGTTTGATGGGGGACGGTGTAGAGGCAGCTTTATTTTGTATCTAACCCCGTGCCGTACCTGTCCTGGGAGTGTTTGATGGGGACGGGGTAGAGGGAGCTTTACTCTGTATCTAACCCCGTGCTGTACCTGTCCTGATAGTATTTGATGGGGACAGGGTAGAGGGAGTTTTTTACTCTGTATGTAACGCCCGTGATGTACCGGTCCTGGGAGTATTTGATGGGGACAGTGTAGAGGGAGCTTTACTCTGTATCCAAACCCCGCGCTGTACCTGTCCTGGGAGTGATTGATAGGGATGGTGTAGAGGGAGTTTTACTCTGTATCTAAGACTGTGCTGAACCTGTCCTGGGAGTGTTTGATGGGGACAGTGGTAGAGGGAGCTTTACACTGTATCTAACCCCGTGCTGTACCTGTCCTGGGAGTGTTTGATGGGGACGGTGTAGAGGGAGCTTTACTCTGTATCTAACCCCGTGCTGTACCTGTCCTGATAGTATTTGATGGGGACAGGGTAGAGGGAGTTTTACTTCTGTATGTAACCCCGTGATGTACCGGTCCTGGGAGTATTTGATGGGGACAGTGTAGAGGGAGCTTTACTCTGTATCCAACCCCGCGCTGTACCTGTCCTGGGGAGTGATTGATAGGGATGGTGTAGAGGGAGTTTTACTCTGTATCTAAGACTGTGCTGAACCTGTCCTGGGAGTGTTTGATGGGGACAGTGTAGAGGGAGCTTTACACTGTATCTAACCCCCGTGCTGTACCTGTCCTGGGAGTGTTTGATGGGGACAGTGTAGAGGGAGCTTTACGCATTATCTAACGCCTTGCTGTACATGTCCTGGGAGTGTTTGATGGGGACGGTGTAGATGGAGCTTTACTCTGTATCTAACCCCGTGCTGTACCTGTCCTGGAGTGTCTGATGGAGACGGTGTAGAGGGAGCTTTACTCTGCATCTAACCCCGTGCAGTACCTGTCCTGGGAGTGTTTGATGGGGACAGTGTAGAGGGAGCTTTACTCTGTATCTTAACCCTGTGCTGTACCTGTCCTGGGAGTGTTTGATGGGGACAGTGTGGAAGGAGCTTTACTCTGTATCTAACCCCGTGCTGTACCTGTCCTGGGAGTGTTTGATGGGGACAGCGTAGAGGGAGCTTTACTCTGTATCTAACCCTGTGCTGTACCTGTCCTGGGAGTGTTTGATGGGGACAGTGTGGAAGGAGCTTTACTCTGTATCTAACCCCGTGCTGTACCTGTCCCTGGGAGTGTTTGATGGGGACGGTGCAGAAGGGAGCTTTACTCAGTATCTAACCTCGTGCAGAACCAGTCCCTGGGAGTGTTTGATGGGGACAGTGTAGAGGGAGCTTTACGCATTATCTAACGCCTTGCTGTACCTGTCCTGGGAGTGTTTGATGGGGACGGTGTAGATGGAGCTTTACTCTGTATCTAACCCCGTGCTGTACCTGTCCTGGGAGCGTTTGATGGAGACGGTGTAGAGGGAGCTTTACTCTGCATCTAACCCCGTGCTGTACCTGTCCTGGGAGTGTTTGATGGGGATGGTGTAGAGGGAGCTTTACTCTGTATCTAACCCCATGTTGTACCTGTCCTGGGAGTGTTTGATGGGGACGGTGTCGAGGGGAGCTATACTCTGTATCTAACCCCGTGCTGTACCTATCCTCAGAGTGTTTGATGGGGACAGTGTCGAGGGAGCTTTACTCTGTATCTGACCCCGTGCTGCACCTGTCCTGGGAGTGTTTGATGGGGACGGTGTAGAGGGAGCTTTACTCTGTATCTAACCCCGTGCTGCACCTGTCCTGGGAGTGTTTGATGGGGACGGTGCAGAAGGAGTTTTACTCAGTATCTAACCCCGTGCTGTACCTGTCCTGGGAGTATTTAATGGGGACGGTGTAGGGGGGAGCTTTACACTGTATCTAACCCCATGTTGTACATGTCCTGGGAGTGTTTGATGGGGACGGTGACGAGGGAGCTTTACTCTGTATCTAACCCCGTGCTGTACCTGTCCTGGGAGTGTTTGATGTGGACAGTGTAGAGGGAGCTTTACTCTGTATCTAACCCCATGCTGTACCTGTCCTCAGAGTGTTTGATGGGGGACAGTGTAGAGGGAGCTTTACTCTGTATCTAACCCCGTGCTGTACCTGTCCTGGGAGTGTTTGATGGGGACGGTGTAGAGGGAGCTTTACTCTGTATCTAACCCCGTGCTGTACCTGTCCTGGGAGTGTTTGATGGGGACGGTGTAGAGGGAGCTTTACTCTGTATCTAACCCCGTGCTGTACCTGTCCTGGGAGTGTTTGATGGGACGGGACAGTGGGTACCTGAGATCTCGGAGAATTTGGGGTGACTGCCTCCCCCGACGATTGCCAGCAGGTTTGAGCGGTGAAGCATCTCGACGTGGCCCACACTCCCAACCTGATCGTGATCTGTTGGA